>VURO01035504.1:0-12942 GCA_015108175.1 Pelvicachromis taeniatus | reverse complement strand
CAAAGGCAAGGCGGTACTTTATCTCGAACAGCCACAGTATTCTGTTCTGTGGCTGCGACTTGCGCCCTTTATGCCGATCATTTTTTTTGGTTGCCTGTAAATGTCTCAAAAGATTCTCCAAACTCTGCCGTTCGCTGTGACGTCTTTCGCCTGTATTAATGGTGCAGAATGGGAAAGGCACGGCAAATACAACATTAAAAAACATCCCAGTTCTTAAAAGTGAAACCCACTGGTGACCGTTGAAATGTTCGTCTGACGTGCAAGCTTTCCATTCGATTTGCATGCGTAAAAATGACGTCCGTTCACGCCTCGATCACGCAGGTACTATATCTGAATACACCGAAAAAAAAACTGTAGTATTTATTTGGAGTAAATAGTTTAATCAGTCAACATACTGATGTTGAAGCAGTTGTGTTTGAGGAGTTTGGGAACGAACATCATACTGTAATGACTGTACCATCTGTACGTCGGTATGAGTGATCAAATAAATGCAATTGGAAATAAAAAGTTAAACTAATAATTAAATACATGATTAATTCATTTAAAGAAAACAAAGTTAATTATTTCCTGGTTCCTGCACTGTGCTGCATCATGAAGTCATTTAAACTGTCACTGCGGCTTGTCAGCAGCCTCTGTCATCTGATTGGTTGCCCTGCACAGCCAGTCAAGAAAGATCAATCCCAGATAATGGACTTATGCAGTGGACTTGGGGCAACTAGGTATCCCAGAATGCATTTCGAATAATAATAATAAAAAAAAAAAGCAGCAGATGTTACTGTGTGCTGACAAGCCGCAGCAACAGTTTCAATTATTTGGTGACGCACTGCAGCACAACAGCCATGAAATAATTAATTAAATTGCGAAATAATTAAATATGTTTTTCTTTTTCTTAAATAAAACAAATCAATGTTTTGATTATTTATGTATTCAATAACTTATTTATGCAGTTAATAAATTATTGATTGATTGATTTCCCATTTGAATGATTTAACGACACATTTCATTCATTATTTAACAATGGGGTTACATTTTGGCACTCTTTGTGCTCCATACCGGCCAGTCGCGCTGCATTAAAAGTTTAAGTCACCCACATTCATTTTGCCTCGTGTCCAAGTAGCCAAAAGGGGCCAATCTTCAAAGACACAACTAGGACATGAGCTCACTTCCAGAGAACAGCAGGAGCCGGAGAGTGGTAGTACTCTCGTAAAATGTAAATATATGTTTCCATCTAAAAATACCGACAGTTGTCTGGATGTGTGTGTTTGTCCACCTTAGCCAATCTGTCTCTGGCTCTCTGTAGTGTTTGCTGTGGATGAACTCACCATCTCTGTGTCAGACACGGGGCCAAAGCTGGTGACAAAAATGTTTGTCTTGATCTCTGTGACATTCTCTGTTGAGAGAAGACAGATGGAAACAGGGTTTGGAGGTTAAAGAGAGACACTGAAGAGGCAGCGCTTCACTAAAAGCGACACAAGTGAAGAACGTCATAATTACAGAGCTGCTCATCATTATTTCTCCAGAACTCCTGATGCGGGATTTTCTAGCATTTATAAACTACTCAAACAAGACAGGAAGTCTGTGGTATCACTACTGACAACAATCTTTACAATAGCAAATTATCCATTCGTTAATATGATTATTAGCCAATAGGTTGATACCTACCATTATCACATTATATATTTCCCAGATTTGACACACCCAAGTGAAAATCTTATAATACATTCGTGTGATTTGATTGTACAGAATGTGGCTAAAGTGCAGCCTAACCCTAACCCCATTTAGGTCGACCTGGTGGATGCTATGAGGTTAATCAATCGCCAATCTTCCTATTGTTATTTCAACATATATAATATTTTGTCCAACCACAGTCCAGTTTCTATATCATAACTGACATATAATTAATTGACGTGCCCTGATTGTGAAAATAATGTTCTATGAATACTCAAATTGCTAGTTTTACATCTTAAAGGTATAACACTGTGAAGCAAATAATGCTCGGGTTTAATGTTAATGTATGCAAATGGTTAGGATCAATAAAATCAATATTCAATAACAGTGTCAGCATTTGAACCCACCTCCTCATCCCCCCTCCCAATGGCTTCAGTGTGGCCACACAACACAAAGCACACAAAGCTACCCACATTCATGATTTCTCTCTAAAGATGTTGATGAAAAACAACTTGTTTTCTGTCATTTGTTCCAAAATCACAAAACTGTCTGAATATCAATGTGGACCAAAGGAAGCTGGGGTTGGTCACTCTGTGGAGAGTAGCTCGTTGAATGAAAGCCTGAATATATATTTATAGACCCTCTTGTCAAAGGTAGCAACCGTTACCAGGATGTGAGAGAGGATGGGCTTTTGCAATGACACGTCAGGCGTGCGGCATGAAAAAAAAAAAAAACACAAAAAAGCCCTTCTTTCTTTCTCACATGGAACGAGTAGTGTATATACGTGACCAACAAGCCCAAGCAGACCAGTGTCGGGAGCTTGCAGAAATTCAACGGGAAACAGCGTGACTGCAGAGGGAAAAATCAAAAGCTTTCATTTGAAGCATCTCCGTCTCTGAATGGCAAATTGTTGCCTCTCAAGGTTATCTCCTGTTGCCAGGGTGAGAAGTGAATAAAACACCTCAGCACTCAGAATCCAGGCCGTGTTGTGGATGGCTTGATTGATTTGCTTGAAAAAGAGACAGCCGTGTGCAATCGCGGAAAAACAAAGGAAACAAAAGCACCTGACAACTGCATGCGTGCACCTTTACCACAGCTGACACGGGAGCAAGTGCCACATCTGCTTGCACAGTTTCTACCCCCGTGTACCTGCCAGTCTCCCAGTGTTCTCCCACGAATCAGAGCATGAAATCACAGCAGGAAACCAGGCTTTCCCTGGCCAAAGTAGGGTTAGCGGGTTAGCACAGTGGGAGGCCCAAATGTGGCACTATTGTACTAAGACTACTAAATGTTCCTTTTGAAAATGAAAAAAAAAAAGAAAAACACAAAATAGCTGGAAGCGAACCTCCGAGCCCTGGCCGAAGCCTGTTGTCGTAACCGTCCAGGAGCCCGTCCAGGATTCTTGTGAAGACTGTGCTGTTGTCGTTGGTGCCCACCTCCTTCTCAGCTTCTGAGGATGACTGGCAGAGACTGAGAGAGGAAGGAAACAGAAGGAAGCAGACCTCAGAAACACAACACAACACAGTAGTTGTGATTAATTGGCTTGCCGCATTAACGGCAGGCTTGTTGCGATTAATTATTGAACACAAGCGCTGCCTCACATCTACCAGTAGAGGTAATTAAGCCTTTGACGTGTGATCCAAATACAAACAAATGAGTTCTTCCTTTAAATACAGCGGGGGAGCGAGGCGGCATGGAGAATCATGGAGAACGGCGAGCAGTGAAGGGAGGGAAACACACAAAAGGTCATAAACGAGGTTTGATCGACTCGGATGAGAGTGGACTGCTGACAGATCTTCCTACTTAAGCGGCATTAGAGCACAGCGCATCTCGGGTATGCAATCAGTCAAAGGGAGCGGGATGTAAAAATTCCAAGTTGCTTTGAGTCACCTGCAAATAGAGGCGTAAAAATCTGTCACAATGCTTTTGACCAAACTGAACTTAGCCTTTTAAAAAAGTTTGAATTTAATCTGTATTTGACCAAGTAAATCGTTATAAGCATTAGTGCTTTTTTAGTTGTTTATTTGGTAAATACAGGGTCAGTATCGTCGAAGCCGATACCAATGCTGATGCTTTTAACCTATAAAAGCAGGTTATGTAGGGAAGACTGGATGGTTGTGATTTATGAGATGAATCATCAATTTGTAAATTCTGAAGCATTTAAATAACCACTAGACCACTATGATTTTAAACCTGGGTTTTTTGGAGACCAGGAATGTAAACGCGCCTGTCTCTGATGCACTTTGGGTCAACTTCTGTTGTTTAAATGTCCTATAGGTTATTAAAAAAATCGACATGACATTCAAGTCACAATAGGGGATGGTTCAGGTATATTTTTGCATTACCAAAAAGGAATTTTTTTTACACAAGTGGGCTAGATACTGAACTTAGAGGACAGAAGCAAAGTATCGATCTTAGCCCACTAGTATCGATCAGATACCAATACCAGCATTGGTATCATCCTATCGTTCTGCATGCCTCAAAATAGAACATCTGGAAACATGTCATCATGCTTGCAGGTGTTGGGTAATTAGAAAAAGTACCTGTAGTGTCATGAATCCATTTACTTTTAGATAAAATTACCCCCCAAAACAACCTGCAAACCCGTTGCTTTATATAACTGTTAAACTTCATTATTTATTTATTAATCTCTTTACCTGTTTTGACATCTGCAAAGAAGCAGAAGGGAAACGAGGAGCCTTGCCGTGACGGAAATCCGGCTCACTTTACTGTTGAGAGCTACCACGCACACCCAGAAGGAGACAAAGAACAGAACAAAAAGGGCATCACAGAATCAATAAACAACACAGAAACAACAAAGAGGTCAAGGATTCCCCGTAAGGCCACACACGGGAAAAGTCTTCACCTCACTGCATACAGAGAGCATTACAGCAAACACTAAATCAAGCAAGGTGCAACTATTCAATATACATATATTTTTTTTATTTTAATCCACGAAAGAACGAAAATACCAACTCGGGATGCTGAAAAACACCACAGAGGCTGGTAAATAAGAGGCTCACAGAGAGGCATGTTTCCTGCAGTATCAGTCCCATTGTGTAAAAGCTTCCACTGCGTTCCAATCCAGCCTATTACAATAAACGGGCCACCACCTATTCTCCCATCCCTCTTCTCCACCTTTCTCCATCACCAAAAAAACCCCCAGAAACTCACACTTATTTGTCTCATTAGAAGAAAAACACAGAGAGGTAAAAGAGGGGGAAATAGGGGCTCACCTGCACGCGGATCCATGACCGCCAAGGTTTAGTTTTTGTTGCTTTCTTTCCAAACAGCGGCAGGAGGCTTTGGGGTCTCGGTCGGCGAAACTGGAAGATCGCGGGTCCAATCACCAAATTCCCGTGCTGGTCGGCTCTCTCCCCTCCTCCTTCTCTTTAGCTTCTGCTCTCTCTCTCTCTCTCTCTCACACTTCAATCAGCGCTTACCCATCAGCAGCTGTTGTAGTAGTCTGTCTGCTCCTCCTATAGGCTTGACCGCTTCGCTTATTCTTTAGTGCCTGCTGCACCGCGTTTCCCGCATCGCCTTCAGAGGTGTTGCAGCAGCAGCAGCAGCAGCAGCATCACAGGGGCTGCCTCCTCGCTCCGACCTCGGAGGAGACCGGATTCGCTCCACATTTTTCTTGTCTCTGTCCCCTTTCCTGTACCGCCTACTGCCGGTGCGAGAGAATGAAGTGCCGCAACAGAGACTAATAATTACCAAATAGGTGCTCCCCATTGGTGGACTGGAAGGAGGATGCGCAGCGGGACTGGAACAAAACCCGCTTTTTAAACCCCTTTGCTGAAGTCCACTTCATCCATTAGTGAGGATGTGAAAGAAGCATGAAATATGTTGGCGCTCAAACTACTTCCCCAGACTTTCACAGCTGAAACGTCACACAGTAGCACACTACTGAAATCATTTAACCACGATTTTAGTTTGGGCTGCTTTAGCTTTTGCTATTTCTACGATATAGTAGTTCAGTAGTTTAGTCATTCTTTCTAAATAGCCGAGTTGTTTAAACTACCGTATTTAGTGTGAAAAGCTATCAAGTTTAAACATTCATCTATTAACCATTAGCTAACAGTTGATCCTTGTAGGCTAGCTAATAGTAACAATTTAGTAACATTTAATAACAATACATGTGACAATAGTAACATGCAGACTACAGTTTGGCCTGTTAGCCTGTTTTGTGCTATGCTAGCTGTGTCAATATTATCAATACTTATTAATGAAGCTGTTTTAGTGAAATATTTGTAACTTCTTGCTATTGAAGAGATTGTTTTTGTTATTTTTATTATCTGTATTAAATAAAAATATTTATTCCACTACTTTAACCTTTTAATTTCATCCATGTAGATGACTATTTAACAGTTGTGCCTTTAGTTTCACTTGCTAACCAGCTTACTGTTTCAAATATTAGCATATTAGCGTTTGTGGTTGTTGTAGCTATTCTGGTGATTATTGATAAAGCAACACAGACAAAGTTGTACTGGGTTTTGAAATTAACTCAGGTTTTAAAATATCAAAAAAAGATTGCCTTTTTGTAAATAGGTCAGACCTTTAAGCGTACTGGACCCCCGAACCTCAAAATAACTCGAGCTAGTCTACGCTGACACCACCACTGACATTAGTACAAAATCACGTTTCCCTTCCATGATGTTTAAATTTTGTGTGATTTGGTCTATTGCATATGTCCTATTGCCAAAAAATTTGGACATTTCAACATTTATCTATTTTTTTTCCTTAAAACTATTTAGCCATGACTTTGAGATTTATTTAAGTTTTTTATCCACAGCTAAAAACAGTGTTGTTAAATTCATTAACCATTCTCACCATTTAAACTGAGGTTTACAGGCAATTTCTCCAAGTAATCCAACTTTATTTCATTATTTCTGACCTTCGATGATTTCTTTGAGCAGATATATTTGGAGAAAGAGTAGCAACTGCCCAGATAAGTGCCCAGAGGTATTTCAAGATGGTTGCAGAGTTACCAGACTCGATTTGAGGACAGGAATGTCAAACTAATTTTACACCGTGAGCCACAAACACTTTGATATTAAGTTGGCCGGACAAGTAAAACAACATGATAAAAGTGTACAATTACAGAAAGAGCTTTCATTGCTCATACTGTCCTGTAATTGTATAAAACTTTCATTGGTTCACAGATATTTTTTTTGTATTCTTTTTTTATTTTTTTATTCAATGCAAAGAAAAAAAAAAGAAGACCTTTTCTGTATTTTAATTGTTTGGCAATGGCAGCGTGGAGTGTGTGTGGGGGTGTTTTTATCAATGAAAAAAGCTGTAAAAACTTATGAATGCACTGTTAAAAGTTCAAAATCTATACACTTCACATTTTCTAAAGCTGTCCAGTGTTACCGGACTGGAGTCTTTGGCGGCCCCCTGGCCTTATGTTTGACACTGTTTCCCCTGTTCCCCCATTCCAAGTCATAAAATGTGTCGCTATTCGTGACAATAACTACGAATAACAAAGTGCAATGACTGGTGTATGTGTGGAGAGTCTGTGACCCGTATAACAACAGAGACTGAGGGCAAATCACTGTGAGAGAAACTGCATTCGGTCGGCTTGTTTAACCCTGTGCCATTAAAACAAGCGCTCCCAAGAAACACGTCAGAGGAGTTATCATGCTGACGGTTGCCATAAGAGGGTAGCCGAGTTCCATGTTTCTTAGATGGTAATTAGCTGTTAAATGTAACCTCCCTCCACTTTCTTGAAACCGTCTGGAGGTGCAGTCTGCTGACGGGAGCTGCAGCCAGAATACATGCGCGCTCCTCGGGAGCGTGATTTCAGCACCGCGCCGGGAGAAGCTCCCGCGGAGGTGTTGACCGTTTGGACGAGTGTGAATGAAAGCGATAGGAAAAGGGCCCCCCGCCCCCTTTCCCCCAAACCTCCACCACCGCTCTGTGTGTGTGGTAGGAAGATAAGGGTTGGGGGAGGTGGTGTAGTGAGATGTTTTTTTTTATCCTGGAGGGGGCTCCAGGGGGGAATCGACTGGCTTTCAATATTTTGCCCTGCAGGCATCCCACTGTTTCAGACTTCTGCGTTACTGCAGGCAAGACTGGGTAGAATACGAGGCTATGCAGAGCACAATGACACAATACACAGCAGACAGGCTCAAACACGCACGAAGCCACCTGTGATAATAAATAATAAACGTATAGCCCACATTTAAATTCGGGGAAACACGGAGCTGCAAACGGGAGGAAAGAAGTTAATTTTCATTGTCTTCCGGTTATTTTCTAATTAATGATGTCATCACCTTTCTTCTTTCAGGAATGCTGTTGACGGAAACAAGAAGCTGATCGCCATCTATGACACCCGGTATGAACTATCACAGCACGCGCATTCCTCATCCAGGCTCTTCCACTGGGTGTTGTGCAAGCGTGTCAGCGCGTGCACGCGACCCTAATTAGCCTGTCCACGAATTTTTGACCCCGACTAGCTAAATAATTTATGATGCAGTCCACACATTTTAAATCAGACACACAGTGGCCAGTATCAACAGATAACAGACCAATAAATCATAAGCATCGATTAATGGGTTGATAAATGTTGCCTGTCCCCACTCCATATTGTTCAGGTCCCGCCATTTTTACAGGAAACCCAAGGGAAGGGGATTGGTGAAGATGGTGTGGGGTGCACTGTAAAACAATGAGAATTTTCATAAGAGAGTTTGGTGTAGTGCTTCATAACTATGGTTGTGAGAGTGAGAGAAGGGCAAGTGCTTAATTAGTTTTATAAAAATCAGGTCCACTGATTACTGAGGTAATTGGGAAAGGGAAGATAAGTATTCAGTGGAATATTCATGTAGCCCAAATAACAAAAAAGTCACCCCAATGTACTTTATATTGTAAGGTAATAGAGACAGATCATAGAGAGAAACCCCGACAATCAAACGACCCTCTTTGAGCAAGCCCTTGGGGACAGTGGGAAGGAAAAACTCCCTTTTAACAGGAAGAAACTTGTTAAAATGACCGATCCATTTTAAAGTAGGCACAGCCATGACAAGACAGAATCCCCCACATTCTGTAGCAGAATCGACCATAAGTTTTTAAATCAGACTGCATGCTGTTAGCGTCATTGCCCAATGACTCTGAGTCAGACTGCCATATGGTTACAGGGCAGCCACTTTGTTTACATGTTTGTGAATGCATTCAGCAATAAATAAAGTTCAATTATAACTTGCTTAACTGGCCCCCAGTTTTCAAGCAGCTTAGTGTTTATTTGTTTTTGGTTTTTAAAATACCCCCCCCCCCCCCTCCCCCCAAAAAAAGAAAAAGAAAACGCAAATGCGCCTCTGCAGATAAATTCTAGCGCCAAAAATAGACAAAAGGTTTACTAGCACAAATAAATGGATGTTATGAAAAGTTAAAAGATGGGACTGTTTTAAGATGCGTTTCCCTAAAAACAGAAAAGAAAAAGAGTTTGACAGCTCGCCTCCAAATAAATAAAATGAAAAGCTTGAATTTGCAGATTCTACCTCAGCTACTGGTGGGTATTTTATTATTATTATTATTTTTTTTACAGTGTATTAAGTGTCGGGGCTTCGCTTCTGATTTGAACAAGCCGAGTGCCTTCACCACCATCGCCACCAGCAGCAGCAGCAGCAGCAACATCGCCCCCCTGTATGTTCTCTCCTCATCAATATGCGCTTCAGCTCCTGAATGTAAGAGCCTCTCGCACAGTCAGAGACGGCAAAAGGAAAGCGGAGACAATATTGATGACAGGGAGGCGATGTCATCCCATATTTCACATCTCACTCTATCCATAGCGAGCTGCTGACTTTTCCGCGCCTCAGTCTACTTTCTTGGTTTTTTTGGGGGGTGGGGGGCAATCGATGGATTTACTCTGGATTTGAAGAGTGTCCGTCTCGGCTGTTGATTGCAGGGGGGCTGAGCTCTCTGCTGCTGCTGCTGCGCTCGTGCTTTATAATTACAAAAAGGAAAAGGGGGGATGATTCCTTTGCACAAGGTTCGTCAATTTCGCGCCTTGTCCGCACTGGTTATCGGTTCCATTGTGTGTTGCGCAAAAAGGTGAGTGATCTTCTCATTATGTTCTTGTTTTCTTTCTTTTCTGAGAAGTCAAGGTTATTGCCCGGGCTGAATGATGCGCGAGTCAAGGTGATGTTTTCCTTTCTTTGCTTCTGCTGTCATTTCAGCGTCAATGAACCGGGCAACATGTCTTTTGTGAAGGAGACGGTGGATAAACTACTTAAGGGATACGACATCCGACTCAGGCCGGACTTTGGAGGTATGCGCCGCATTTATTCCCTGATTTATTTTTTGGCGCCATTTACAGTGTGGTGGTCAGAGGTAGAGGTGGAGGTCTGTAATCATGACATAATTAATCTGTTCTAGGGCCCCCTGTCGCTGTTGGCATGAGCATAGACGTGGCCAGCATAGACATGGTGTCAGAAGTCAACATGGTGAGTGGATTCACACTTCATGAACCGCTAATCCACAGCAGTCCTGCCTCTGCCTCAGTGCCAGGGGCATATACAGAAGGGGGGCACCCATACCCTCAAATATTATTGCCCCCCCCCCAACAAAGATGCTGAGGGAGAGTACTGCTGTGTTGCATGTAATATAGTGCATTTTACCAAGTACTTTACTTTAGTGTACTTTAAGTATTTCTCTTATGCTGCTTTGCAGTCCGCTGCATATTGTACTCTTTACTCCGTAGTATATATGTCAGTGCTTTTGCTTTAAAATAACACCAAAAGATTTGATTTTAATTTAAGGTGCGATTGTCAGTGCATGTTTTTGCTACTTGTTTGGTACATTAAAGCAACGCAGTAACAACTGATGGTTTTAAAGGAAAGACAAACCAAATTATACCACGAGTATTTTAAGGAACAGGTTCTTCTGATGAAATCATTTTCAGGGGAAATGTAAAAAAGCAAAGAAACATAAAAAATATATATATTTTTTATGTCTATTTCGGGGCTGTTTTACATGAAAGGTTCGGGATACTCTAATACTAATACTAATTTGTAATTACCTTGTATGTCATCGAGGCAAACATACTGTATTACACAGTCCCTACCCGCTAATAGTAATGTGTACATGTAACAGTAAATTAAGAATCACATTGTAAATTTGGGGAAACTGCATCATAAGACATAAGCTTAACCCATAATTTCACCATTCAATATGTAATACACTCTGTATAATGGCACAGGGCTGCGCATGATAATTTTGATAAAATATTCTTAGTTCCTGTGCCCCCCCCCCCCCTCCCCCACACCCCCCAGTCCATTATGCGATGGTCAGACGGATGGGTTGGATTTCCTGTAAGCACTAAAACAGCTTTATCTCACACACTGCCAGCACCCCACATACACAGAAGCCTGGGTGTGAAAAAATGAAAACCCCTCCAACATAATACAGCTTCCTGCTCCTGTTTCCAACAATCCTCATCCTCAGACACTGACTCACTTAGAGGATGGATTAAAGCAGCAGCCATGAGTTTCCAGTCAATAGTCCACATACTGTACCATCCAGGCACACTGAAGGAAATACGTTTTTCCATTGAAGTCCTCTTTTATCTGCAAAAAGAAACCCTTTCTCATTCTGCTTGTTAACCTCGGGAGCCACAGTTAGCAGTGTCCTCCCATGAGGGTCCCTCTGAGCAGACAGCTATCACAAAACTCTGATTGGATTTGCTAATTCATGGGGCTGATGCCATTTTTTTCTTGACACATGCACATGCCGAGAAGTAACTTCAGGCTATTGTATCTTAAAATATCAGCCAACGCTGACCCAAATTGTACACGCAAAATGAGTGGCACCGTGTCACCCGGCTCCTGGCGACAGAGTTTAAGGACTCCAGCATCGAACTGAATGGCGGACATTGTGATTCCAGACCAACGCCTCTCCTCGGCTACATTTCACAGCCCACTGCATGTGGAGGTGCAACCATTAGGATCTTTATTAGAGCCGATGGCTCCCGAGCCCATGTGCTTTCTTTCTTTGTAACAACACAGACAAGCGCAGCAGTCGGAGTCAGGTCAGGCAGGGACTGCTATACATGCACAACATCAACACAGATGTCATATAGACATAGTGGTGATCTTGATTGAGTCCACTGAGAAGAACAAACAAAAGGAAGAGTTTCACTTCACTATACAGTATTAGAAAACTGTCACTATTTATTTGGAGAGAGGTGATTGTATATGTGTGGGCGGGTACTGATCAATACCAGTGACTCAATGATTACTTTGACAATTGACTTTCCTGCCAGTAGAGGAAAGAAAAGTGGTGTTTTTTTTTCCAGACGTTGTAAGAACAGATCAGCTATGTACAACAAATACATCATAGGATTATCATGTTTATTTTTTTTGCTTGAGTTTATGCAACAAAAGGTCATTTTTCTTTTTTTTTTGTTAAATGTCTGAGGGTACAAATCTCTTTGAGCAACGCTAACTAAGCTATTTGTAATGACACAGTCAAACAAAAGAGGATTAAGCAGAAAAACTATTAAATGTTCATTGCATCAGCAGAAAATGATAAAATATTGTTCTCAAAACAGTCTGTATTATTCAGAAGAGTGAATGCTTGAGTAATTTTGTCGTATTGTAGCATCTTGAAGATCTTCCATATGCATACGACTCATAGCCAACTTCTACCAGCGTTATTTGTTGAGGCTGGAAAATGATGTGTCTGGATGAAAATATCCTTCTAGCTTGTTGCCTGCTTAATGTGACCGGAAGGAAGTGTTGTTGGTACTTGAAGAAGGTTTTTTTTATGAGTTATTGATCCCAGAAGTTCAAATAGAACAATTTGTCTTCCGGTTAACCCCTGAAAGCAAAGTAAAATACGTCAATTCAATTCAATTCAATTTTATTTATATATTCCAAATCACAACATCAGTCGCCTCAAGGCGCTTTACATTGTAAGGTAGGCCCTACAATAATACATACAGTGAAAAACCCAACAATCATATGACCCCCTATGAGCAAGCACTTTGGATAGTGCTTGGAAACTGGAAACAGTGGGAAGGAAAAACTCCCTTTTAACAGGAAGAAACCTCCGGCAGAACCAGGCTCAGGGAGGGGCGGGGCCATCTGCTGCGACCAGTTGGGGTGAAAGAAGGAAGACAGGATAGAGACATGCTGTGGAAGAGAGCCAGAGATTAATAACAAGTATGGCTGAATGCAGGGAGATCTATTAACACATGGTGAATGAGAAAGGTGGCTGAAAAGGAAAAACTCAATAAATCAAGGGGGTCGCCCAGCAGTCTGAACCTATAGCAGCATA
>VURO01035500.1:0-15518 GCA_015108175.1 Pelvicachromis taeniatus | reverse complement strand
TATATATATATATATATATATATAATATAAAAAATTGTGTTTTTCTTTCCCCCTATGAATTAAATTAAAATTACTTTGTTTTATTGGTAGTAGTGTTTTGACAAATTGTTGTTCATTGTGGTTTTATAGAGCAGCCTCTAGTTGTGGGGGCTCACAGGCAGTTATTTTGTTGCCAATTCATGATAAGTATAAATATTATCCCAATATTTATTTTGATTAGCCACGCTGACCTGGCAGTTAGAGATTTAAGATGCTTATTTAAAAAAATATATATAAATATAAGTAATTGCCAGATCTTTTCTGTTTTCAGAAGTTCCTTTCCATTTTATTTAGCTCAGTTTTCTTCTAGAAACCAAAACTAACCTGACTCTGTTTTGTTTTCTTCTTTGTGCAGGTGTTTGGCAATAAGATGGTAATACCTTCCCTGGATGGTGCCTTGTTTCAGTGGAACCGGGACAGAGAGAGCATGGAGGCAGTGCCTTTCAGCGTCGAGTCCCTGCTGGAGTCGTCATATCGCATCGGAGAGGACACAGTCCTGGTCGGGGGGAAATCCCTCACCACCTATGGCCTGGGGGCCTACAGTGGCAAGGTCTGTGAAACAATTTCAAGTACAACCTGATAGGACAAGTTAACACGTGTCAAATCTATTAGCATACTAACCAGTCCGGCGCTGTAGGAGAACCGGCTTTTGTAATTTCCCCCCTGTTGCTTTCTTCAGCTTCGGTACATCTGCTCTGCGGGGGGCTGCAGTCGCTGGGAAGAGGATGAGGTGGAGACTGAAGATGTGCTCCTGCTGCAGAGGACTCAGAAGACCGTGCGAGCCATCAGGCCTCGATCGGGGATGGAGAAGTGAGTTTTACGATCAAGCGCTCTGCCGCTATCAATCAAAGCTAAATCACAAAGTTGGCTGTTTAGTCACTAACTAACAACAAGTAGTCATAAGTAGAAGGAAACCACAGGGTAACATGGCACATGAAAGACCAGAACCCCATAAGGCAGGGATTTTTATTTAAATCGTGTATCTTTGCTGTTTGTGCAAGGTGGAACTTCAGTGTTGGAAACTTTGAGCTGAAACTCGTTCCGGAGATGCAGCCTGGACTTAACTTCCTGGAGGGCAAACTAGCAAATGGTGACAGCTGGAAGGAGAGTCAGTGGGTCATCGCTGATGAGCAAACAGACAAACGGCAGGCCGAGAACCACCAGAATCAAAACCAGCATTTGGACCTAGTTATCAAAGTGTCTGTTCCTGATTGGAAGGTCATGGCTTTCAGCACTGGGCCTGATGCACAGCTGGTCTGGGAACATCAGGTTAGATGCTTAAAATAAATCCTCTGGTCACTTATTTATTAGCGGGTTTTAGTGCTTTCATGGAGTTCAGTGCTTCGTGACTTTGACTGTGGAGCTCATGAAAGTATTTCTATTCATTCTGTACCGCGTGTTTCTTGTAGTTCTGCACTCCCATCGCCTCAGCTTGGCTGGTGGGTGGTGGTAAAGTTACGCCAATCAGCCTGTTCGACGACACCACCTACAGCAGCCAGTCCGAAGTTGACGAAGACGAGGAGGACAAAGATCCAGAGAAAGCGCGGGGGTCTGCAGAGTCTAGTGTTTACCTAGGTAACTTCTTACACTTGGACATATTTAAACACACTGTATACAGATGCTCCACTATCCCTACATGCTTTAGAAACCAGTGATTGTTGTGCATAGATAACTCTGTTGGCTGTTGGTTTTTCAGGGATGTTTCAGGGGCAGCTCTACCTTCAGTCATCAGTAAAGATTACGGAAAAATTCCCCTCCAAAGCCATCGGTTCAGAGAAGGACATAATTCCACTACCCACTGTCAAATGGAAGCCTCTAATACGTAAGTTTGCAACGCCAAAGGGAATAAATTCATGATTGCATGCAGAGCCAGGGCAGAACGACCAAAGCTCATCTCTAAGCACAAAGTTACACCATGTTCTCTGTAGCCCGAAGCTTTGCCCTTAATTCTTCATCGTCCAAAACCTTTTATTCCATATTGATCAGTCTTTCTTGTGAAATTCAAGAAGTCATTCATCTTGTCCTTGATACAGATTCTCCATCTAGGACACCGGCTCTGGTCGGCTCTGATGAATTCGACAAGTGTCTGAATAATGACAAGTTCTCCCATGACGAATACAGCAATGGAGCCTTGTCCATCCTGCAGTATCCATACGGTAAGAGTGTAATTGTGCACTGTTAACGCCCTACACGCATTCTAGCTGTTAGTTAAAATGACTTGAACCGGACTGAAGGATTTGTGCTTCTTCTTGCTCCAGACAATGGCTACTACTTTCCCTACAGCAAGCGTTACCGAGAGAAGCGCGATAGCGCCATAAGTCTGATAAATGGAAACAGGGCAGGAGGTGAGAATCGAAGAAGAAAGGATCCCGTGCTGCTATTGCCCTGGTGGAAGGAGATTCTGGGCACCATTGTCTTCTGCATTGCCACCACCACTTATATTGTGCGCAAGTTTTTCCACCCTCCTGCTCCTGTGGCCTATGTGAGGGTAAGAGCCAAGACTCAGCCCGCGACATTAATGCTGCACTGATGGTGCCTACTGGTCATTATGTTTGCCATGTAGTGTTTGTGTCATTTTAGACCTTTTTGTCAAAATTGCTGTTGTGATATGAGCTGGTATGGATGACAAAATTATTTCTTCATCAGGAAACCTCCACCTATCCATGTTCTTCCACTTATCTAGTTCAGGGTTCCTGGGGGCTGGAGCTCGGATAGCTTCATTGCTTAAAAAGTTAGTTTCAAACAAGGAGTGGATACTGTTAGTTATACAGTATGATCAGAAAGTGTTCAGACCCCCTTATGAAATAAAAAAAAAAAAAGAATAAATTCCCTTTTTATTTTCTCTGGATCACTATATGGTCCTGTATCTCTGAGGTAGTGCTGCAGTGAGTGTCAGGAATTTCTTCATTGGTGGAAATACACACGAAAGGTTGAAAATGTGACCTGACCTCCATTCGGTCACGTCTGAAAGGAACCAGTTCATCAACATTATCACAGCAGGTAAACCCAGTAGTGACAGCAACATGCTTCACTGCTGTTTTTCAGTAGAAATGACAGGAAGACTAAAGCTAAACTGTGCAAAGTGCAGCGATACGTTCAAGAATGAAAAGCTGTTTTGCTTCTCTGGGGACTCGTACCTGACTTGAGACTCCCCTTTAGACAGAACAGTGACCCTAAGCTTGCAGTCAACACATCATTGATTACTCTACGAATGTTTCTCTGCCCTGATTTGAACCCAATCGAACTTTAAGACCTGAACACAGCCGCTCACTAACGAACCCCATCGACACTATCTGAAAGCAAGAAACAGGATCCCGTTTTTCTCTGGGATGCTTCTTTTTGTTTTCACATTTATAGGTTTTAGCTGTAATCATTTCCACCCTCTGTTTCCTGTGACTGTGTTTCTTACCCGACATGTCACAAACAAGTTAAGGTTGTTTTTGTTTGTTGTTGTTTGTCATGTTTTTAACACATCGTTTCTGTCCTCCTCCTGTCCCTAAAAGCAACGGAAAGAGTCGGAGACACAGTGCCAGACAGACAGCAAGTTTGACCTTGAAGTTGTGGAATCCAAAGAGCCGGTTGCCATGGAGACCCGTTCCAGCGAATATGTGTCCAGGTAACGTGCACCGTTAAACAAAACGCGTCCCGTGTCAAATATATTTGCAGTGACTCAGGAGAACTTCACGTAACAGTGTGCCCGACGTGCTCTTTACAGTTCAGTCAGACGCGAGCATCACTTTTTCAAGGTGTAGCTACAGATTCGGCTCTGTTACCATGGTGACCAGTGGTCTTCCAACCTTCCTTGATAGGACAAGGCAGAGATGGGCGATATGAATCGTAGTAGTTCATGATTGGGTAACACAGCTGTTTGGCATCAAATGAAAATGGCCTCGGTCCCCTCAGACCGCACCCTACACAGCAGCATCTGCCTCAGGGTCAGAGTGTCGTTTTACATCACTGTCAGGACATTGTCAGAATTTCTAAATATGATCAGGAGCCATAATTTATGGGCTGCCGCTGCCCTCCCGCAGTGTGATCGATGAGGGTTTTTGCATGTTTACATGTGTGAACGTCACCCTCCGGGAACAGAAGTGAAAAACTGATTTTAATCTGCAAATTTCTGTCCTCTTGGTGTCACTGCTTGCACATTCTCTTCTTTTTGATCCACCCAAAAAAAATGACAAGCACCCCACCCCACCCTTCCTTTAAAACTGCTGCTGCTGCTTCTGCAGTCGATGCAAATCACTTTTGCCGAGCAACTTTCCTTAAATAAAACCGGCGGCTGTTGCAGCAGCTGCAGCGGGCATGAGTCAGGATCATTAGGAGGCAGATTGGGATCAGGAACCAAGGCTTGAATCGCATGCTGCCCACACACATCCTAATAAGAGCCTTTTAATCCCCCTGAGCAAACTGAGCAGGGATGTTTTGACAGGGTGGAGGAGATGGAGTCGGTGTGCGGCTGTATCTTAAGCAGCAGTAAACACAATGATTTTGCATAAAAAGCACTTTATAATGATGCTTGCTGGAACTGTCTGACGTGTCAAACCGTGAGATACGTGTAATATGCAACACTGTGACAGCTGTTGCTTTAGTTTAAAGGAAAGCTATGCACCCCATTTTGAAAACTTCTGCAACTCCAAACAATGTCTTCTCTTTGGGAGGTTAAGTGGGATGTAAACCTGTCAGAAAGTCATAAAATCCAATAATTTAAAGTTTCTCTTTGGTTTGTATAAATGTATTTTTGCTGACTTCAAAGTGGAGTGTGGCCAAGGCACCCTGAAGAAAACAAGGCTCTCATCTTACACACTGGTTGTGATTCCCTCTCTGATATTTGGGGTTTATAATTTAATAGGGCTCCTTCTTGGTCTTTTTAAATGATCAGAGATCCAGGTGATAATTCAGTTGACACACACAGCTCTTTTAAAGCACTCAGATGACAGCGATTCGTCATTCCACACTGCTAACCGAAGTGTCTCTCCTCAGGTACCTGACAGACTTTGAGCCAGTGCAGTGCCTCGGCCGCGGGGGGTTTGGCGTCGTGTTTGAAGCCCGCAACAAAGTGGACGACTGCAACTACGCCATCAAAAGAATCCGACTGCCCAATAGGTAGCGCATCTCTCGCCAGGCTGCGCCAGACTTCCTTAGCTGGAGGCTATTAGCTCTTCCTTTATCTTTGTTTTCTCTAAAGCTGTTAAACTGAGTTATGTAAGCAGCAGCCCACTGGTCCCAACACAGAAACTCATGCAGAGGAAGCTGACATTTCGGAACAAATATTATCTGTGTGCTATAATTTATGCTGACAAGCATGGGTAATAAATGTTTAGCTGCAGTAGCTTTGTGTGTGTTTTTCTTTTAGTCCCGTTGTTCACTGATGCAACAAACCGCACACGTTAGTCTCTTTCACAGCCAGGACTGTTGCACCTGCCTCACCTGCTCGCTTTACAAAGAATAGGGAGGAATGGAGAGCCATTGTTGTTGCACAGTGGTTACTACAATGTGTTACATGTCATGGCTCCTTTCTCCCCTGATTGCTGAAACACTATCTGAATGTGCACACTGGGTTTGCTTTACACCACCTTTGCCTGTTTCTACATAAATAAGCAATAGTGGCACTATAGCTTGATCCTCGTGTGAAAGGGGCTAATTATTTTCAGGCCTGCTGTGCTTATTGAACCTTTGGTGTAGACTTGTGGGTTATTACAAGCTCAGTGCTTTGTGTTTTTCTGTCGTTCAGGGAGCTCGCCCGGGAGAAGGTGATGCGAGAGGTGAAGGCTTTAGCAAAGCTGGAGCACCCAGGGATCATTCGCTACTTCAACGCCTGGCAAGAGAGTCCTCCTGAAGGCTGGCAGGAGGAAATGGACCAGAGGTGGCTGAAAGATGCAAGGTGAGCCACATGTTTTATTTTTTTAAACCTTTTGTAGCTCAGCTGGCCGAACCAGCGTGCGGACAGCCAATGAAATGTAGCTGTCCTCTCTGGAATCACTAATTAGTGACATTTGTGACAAATGGTGCACCACACATTTTTATCCCACAAATCTGACTCACAGAGGGATAAAAACAATCTTGTGCGTATTAAAATTGAGTAAGTATTGATTAGAAGCATGTCCCTGTGCACTACACGTGTAATATTACAACAGTGCTGTTTTTACAGCTCACGTGCAGTGTTGGTCAAGTAATTGGTTACTAATTACTGATTACTTCTCCAAGAAAGTAATCCTGTTACTTTACTGGTTACTTATTTTCAAAGGTAATTAGTTACTTTATTACTTTTTAAAAACACATCCTGAATTCATATTAAAGCATTAGACCTTTCAGCCCAAGTCTGTTTTTTCTGCATAATAATCATATAAAATTTTATCGAAATAAAAAGTCTCTTTTTAAAAAGTGTTTCATTAGTTTTAATCTTTTAACTTTATGCACGTTGCATTAAGCAAAAATGTAATTATATGCATCAGTCTTTGACTTGAAGAAATGTGTTTAACATTTAGACCTATTTTCTGCATATTCCAAATTCTTTCAAATAGAAGCAAGTAAAACACAGCAAAAAATAAATAAATCAGATTCATCAGCACTGAGTCCTGTCAGCCTTCAGTCTATGTTCACCTGTTTAGCAGGAGTTGGGCCGGTGGAGGTTTGCCCACAGCGGTCATGTCAGTGGGGGGATCCGGGGGTTTCTCTGTGAATGTCACATTCCCCTGGCAGCGTGCTCGGTGCTCGCTCAGATTTTAAGTTTTCTGTAGAAAGAAGTTCTTCCCACGCAGAGTGTACAGCTGACGCTAATGTTTTTGTCACTTTTTACGGAATCAAACTCAAAGGTAATGTGAGTACTTCCAAGCTTTAAAGCTCGTACTCTCTCCCACACTCCATATTATCCATTGCTGATCTACACACGTCTGTTGCTGCCACGGACGTCGCACGCTCGTACGTCACTGTCATGAGACACTCTCACAAACAAAACCAGGTTTAGTAAACCAGTAACACAGCCTGCTTATAGAAAAGTAACCGTAATCTAATTACTTTTTTGCAATAGTAATCCCTTACTTTACTCGTTACTTGAAAAAGTAATCAGATTACTGCATCTCTGCTTATATGACAAAAATCTGACAGAACGCCAATCCTTTTTCTCTTTCAGTACCACTGACTGGCCAATGAGCTTCCTCGATCACATGGAGGCTCTGTCAGTCAAAGTACCAGTGTCCAGCTCAGTGTCCCCCGTCCTCGGGCCTCAAGGAGACGCTCGCGAAGCATTAGCAGAAGAACGGGTGCTGTTTTCCAGAAGTGCAGGCAGCATTGTGGGCTTTGGCGCCGACCTTTCCTTCCCCCCGCTGCTGGGCCACGACAGCCTGATGTCTGAGAGGGACAGCCAGGCCGACCCCGACGCGTCAGACACCCAACACTCGTTCGAGCTCTGCCCTCCCCGCGGTCCCAGTGACTGCACTTCCTCTTCCTTTGACATTGTGTTCGAGGATTCGGGCTGCGATCGAGATGCTGACGCAGACACGGACTCTGGCTCTGGCCCAGCCAGTCCTGGCACGGTGACGGAGAAGAACAGTTCGTCTTCGTCACACACCAGACGACAGGAATCCATCCCCCCCGCCTCTTCCTCTCCTCCTCGGCCAACCTCGCTCGCCCTGGCTCTCCCCACAAATCCTCCAAACCAGCGGGTTCAGCCTTCACCTAAGGTTTGTGAATCATTTGGGTTTTTGTTTTTTTAACAATATATGCATTGTTTTTAAGAGTGCATTGTTAAATTGTAATGTGCTGACTCCTCGCGCCCTGTCTCCAGGTCTACCTGTACATCCAGATGCAGCTCTGTCGGAAGGAGAACCTGAAGGACTGGATGGCTCAACGCTGCCTGCCGGAGCAGAGGGAGCACAACCAGTGTCTGGACATCTTCCTGCAGATTGCAGAAGCTGTCGACTTCCTGCACAGCAAGGGGCTCATGCACAGGGACCTCAAGGTGAACATGTACACATCGTCTGTGTGTGTGTGTGTGTGTGTGTGTGTGTGTGTGTGTTTGTGTGTTATTAAGTCTATTCATTTGATTTGATTATAAATGGTAACAGCAGGAAGTGGTCAATATATAACATTTTATTAACAAAGATTAAAATATTTTTTATATATTGTTTAGTTTTTAAAATATTAATACTGCTGTAATTGATGTTAAATATAATTTTTGTTCAATAAAAAGACCTTGATTAAAAAAAACAAACATTTTTTTTAAAATTAAAAATCACAATTTTGTAAACGGTTGCCTCGCTGTTGTTGTGCAAACATTGTGAAACTCACAGCCGATGCTCTAGAAAAGTTGGCCAATTACAGTGTGAGACAGAGCGTGCCACTATTAGCCACCTGCGTCATGAAGAGAAAGCAGTATAAGCTACGTCGGCGCGAACGCTGCGAGGTGAAGGTCATAATATTTGGTTATTATTACTGTTTCATGGATACAAAGGGGTCAAAGGCAGCAGGTGGATATTTCATCGGTATACCCAAAGCTGACGGGTTTTTTTTGGTGGTATGTTTTGTTGTCAATTTAACTCTCAAACAAGTCTTTATTATATCTTGTAGCCCTTCATCGCACCATCTTTGAGCACTGACAAAAAGAATGACAGATGGATATCAATCGATGCCGATACTAATCTTTCATATAGAACGATGACGCAGTGGAACTGTCTTTGTCGTTTAAATGTCTTTGTAAAAGCCACTCGGCCAATAAAACGTAGCTAATTAAACTTTCATTTGAACCTTCTTTGCGTGGACTTTCACCCCGATTGTTTCTTATCAACGACTGGTGGTTTTTTTGGTACCTTTCCACGACCCGACCCAGCTCAAGAGCCAAGATTTGGTGCTGTGTGAAGTATTTAGCACATTACAGTGAAGCCAACAATGCTGACAATACCTCATCAAGGGTTCTTCCTTCCTAAACTCAGAGACGCAACACGCTGAGGGAAGTTTTCTTTTGAGGTGGCGGTACAACAGCTGCGTAGCGTTTATTTCAGGACTCTGTTTGCGGCTTTTACAGAAAAGAGCGATTTTACCCACGAGGAGTCGACCTTGATGCATCTCAGGCCAAAGTCTTTGGTCAGATCGGTCCGCGTTCATCCTGATTATCTGTTGCGTGACTGAAATATCACTCATTAGGCACTCACTTAATCAGGACGCCACCACTTGAGCATCGGCTGGCAACAAAAAAACATAAAGAACTTCACCCACTGACCACTCGATGTATCCTCAGATCTTCTGCCGCGAGGCTTTGCGAGGGAACTTTGGATGTGCGTCACTTTAACTGCCGAGACCTCGCTCCGTTCACCTTCGTACTGAAGGCTGGTCCTTTAAAGGACTTGCATCCTTCTGGTGTCTGGCGTATTGAAAAAGCCAAACAGAATCTGGCAGCGCCTTAACAAACTCAGTCACACAGTTTCGCGCCTCCGCCTAAATGCAAACTGCCCACTTAATGTCAGCTCATTACAATAAAAGAAACCTTCCAGCGCGCAAAGCTTTAGCTCATCACCACAACACTGACACACTGGAGCTTGGCGCCGATACAAAACATGGTTCTAACACCTAAAATACTTTGATGATTTCGTACAACTAATAAAGAAATAATTAAACGGCACCTTGAAATTCATTCAAAAGTCTCATCACTGAGCACAAACAAAAGTATGTGTGCAAACTAAATGAAGCTCAGCAGTATGTAGCAGTCTCTGAGTCACATTTCTGAGTAACGTAAACAGCCGATGGCAGCGTTTGCCAAACCCAGCAGGGATTTATTCTGAATGAAGACGATGAAAACGAACTTCTCAAAGGGGGAATTTGAAGGCAACGATACAACGTTAGAAACACAACACAGAAAATAACCGTGACTAATGGCTGACCCGGTCGGTGCGGCAAGATTTGTTCGGCTAATCAGAGCTTTGTGAATGAGATTGTACCCCACCCTTGGACTTGAGCCTGCTTACGGGCACGCCAAAGTCCAGCGCAGGGCTGGATAACAGGACTCAAGTGTGTCAGTGTGAATGTAAGGTGCGATGCAACGCTCCGATGAGGAGCTAAATGAGAAACCAGACAAGATACTGTTCTCTTTTGGCGTCCTGGCTGATAGTGAGTAAATGTGGCGGGAGTGTGCTTGCACCGGGTGAGCAAAGGATGGACCTCTCGAGGCCTCTGCCCCCCCCTCCCATCCCGACCCTGACAGGGTACAGCTAACCCACATGCCTTGCATGAGTATTTTGAGGTGCACGATGGGCTCCACTGCATACGGTCCCTACCTGCTGTGCTGGGGCTGTGGAGGCAGGTCTGAGGCGCCATGCCCGTGTGAACCGATGTGGTGGCGCGGTTGCTGAGGTCAACCACGGAGGGCGTGGGCGGGGCAGGTGGCGGGGCCTGCTGCAGAGGGGCCTGCGGCGGCTGCGCCGTCTGCGGGGCCTGGTCGCTCTGGGCTGTGTTGGCGGGGATGCCGTTTTCCGACAGGAACTCCTCCAGGTCCATGTACTCCAGCTGGAAGTTGTCCCCATCGTAGGGCAGGGTCTTGTCCCAGAGGGTCGGCCCGAGGAAGGCCGACTGTGGATGGCTGGCTGCGCTGCTCTCATCGTCCAACTTCTTCTCTTTCTCCTTGTCCTTTCCGAATCCTGCAAACGTTTGCACACAGTCATTTTATTGTTTTGCTTTACTAAGGGAAATCATGGGTCAGATCCTGGTTATAAATAGACAGGATCTCATGTTTAAAAAAACTGAAACAGTGACAAAAGTCCAACATTTTACAGCACAGAGAAAGAAAATCAAAGAAATGCACATTTAAACCTGTAACTTGGGTAGAATCACCTTTTTAAGATTAAAAACCTGCTCTCCACTCATATTTAGATACAATTTCACTCAATACATCTAAGAATCCAAACTGAGCGCAAACAGCAGCAGCTTAATGACGGAAACGACGCCCTCTATCGGCAGCCAGAGGTGGCGCTACTGTAAATCCCACAGAAGACGAGCGGGTTTAAAGGTTGCAGAAGGAGCCCGCAAGCTCAAAACGGCGCAGTCGGGAGCACCTAGCGTGCACTTTAACACGCACTGCGCTAGTTTACATGACGAGTGAACGCTAAACAGCTCGAGGCGAAGTTCACGTCAACCTGTCAGTCAACTCACATTTAACGGAGGCGAACAGCGATCGGTGGTAAATAACGTTACACCGACAAACGTCGCAAAAACAGTAACAGGAAAGTGACAGCCGGTGGATTTAACGAGAAAGTGCCCTTCCCCGCCTTCGATCTGTCAAATCCACGCACTGAATGACCACAACAGCCCGCACGTAAACACCACGGCCGAGAGTGCGCGCTCGCAGCTTCAAGTTTTGGCCCGGTTTAAACGTACCTTCGTCGTGGTGGAAGGGCAGCTTCAGCGGGTTTTCCAGCAGGGATTTCAGCACGCCGTGAGTCGGCGGCAGAAAAGTTGGATTTATAGGAAGAGGTCTGGCCATTTTCTCCATATGTCTTGAAGGGCAATTTGAGAACAAAGCTCGCAGAGACTTAAATTCCCCCCCCGAAAACAACAGAAAAAGACGCGACCGAACTCGCTGGCCGGTCCGCGAAGGTCCCGCGCAGGTGGAATAAACGACGCCGGTGCTCGGAGGGAGACGATGGGGTTCCGCGCAGCAGCAGGTCGGCGAGCGGCTGGCTGGCTGGCTGTCTGTCTGTCGTCGAGGGCGGCTGGCAAATAGCTGGAGGAGGAGGGCAGAGGGAGGAGTGTCGCTGTCAGAGCTCCTACACTCCTCCATCCATGTGCGGAGACGGACGCCGGTGACGTCAAAGCCCCGGGAGGGCGGGGAGCGCGGTGCGTTCGTAAAAAACCGAAAAAGGAGGCGCGTCCGAGTTGCTTTCAGTAACAGTCGGAAATATTGGCTTTGATCAAAGTGACAAGTACTTTTAATTATAAGTGATAATTTAATTTAACACTGCCTTCCAAAACGTGGTGAAATACATGTATAAAGTATTCACAGACTAGACCGTGTCTATTACAAAGTCTGTAAGGTGGCCCTGAGAGATCAAATGCACTGCAAAGTAAGAAAGTATCATAAAAAACATTAAAATGCTACCAAGGCTCAAAAGATACAGCGGAAGTAGAAACCAAAAAAACAAACCAAAGAAACAACAGCGGAAGTAGAAAAAGCTCACAAAACACATTAGACTGCCTTGCATCTTTTTCTTCCTCACACGCCGCTGCTTCGGTCTTTTCCATTTGATCTTTTGGTTTCTGTCATTTCCACAGTTGTTTGGTCACTTTATTGTCTCGCCTACATCATTGTGTTTTCTGCACTTTCGCAGCATTTCTTTATTTGCAGGTGTCAATTTGTACTTTCAGAGCCACCAGAAGTTTATTACGTACAGATTTATTTTACTAGGCCAAGCATCTTTGTCATAAAAGATTTTATGGGGATGAATAAAAACTTTTTATTATCTTATTCCACACTATCTTCTCACCATAGTTTCAAAAACATATATATATATATATATATATATACTACAGTACAAAACCCTCAAATAACCAAATAACCAAAGCACTATCCATAAAACTATGTAGAGGTCATTAAATATCAAAAATAAATCTGCTCAGTTCATAAAGTGTTTCTCTGTTTCTTTTGCATGACACCCCCTCCCCCCCCAATTAAAAAAAGAAAAAAAAAGTTATTTCAGCACAACAGGGGCATTTTCCATGAAGTATTCCACAAGAGCCAGACCAGAGTATCTGCAAAGCAAACAACCGCCGCAGGACTCCACATTCGCGGGGGTACCAGAAATCACAATTTACGCTGCTGGTTTTATTAAATGGCATTTTTGTAATGTGCATCACCGAAGAACAAACAAAATAAAATGAAAAATGCCTCGAAAACGGAGAAAATGTGTCATCCGCCAGCATCATCTAACCTCGAGGGGTGTTCAAGGGCGGCTTTAAAGTCAGATGGAGAACTCTAATCCATTATTAATGATGACATTTTACAAATCATTTGGGTTTCATGAAATTGGAAACAGTTCAATAGTTTGTTTGTTATTGTTCTTTTAATTGATGATAATAAACTGATTAATTGATACATTTGAAAAACAGTTGGGAGAGGAAACGACTGTCAAATCCTAAATCAAAATTTTAAAAAATGCTCGTAGTGAAACGTCTCACAACAAGTTTGTAACTTAGTAGGTAAATACTTCAACAATTTCACAATTCTCCCACAAAAATATGCAAAGAATTTGGGACTTTCTTTTATGCACGGTGTATACAGTCATGAAACGATTCAGAGAATATGGAGAGACCTCTTCGAGGACAGAACCAGGCTGCAAGGACCAGGCTGGAAATCACTGCATGGAAACACAAACTAAGGAACACTCGAAAGTTAAAACTGTGCCATGCAGAGACAAATAGAAATATTAGACAGATTCAGAAAGACTGCAGAGCTCTCTGGACGCTGTGTCCTCTGAGGCAGACAGAATGACTATTCCACGTATGCGTGAAGGCCCCATCAACGCTAAACGATCGGTTTCCAAGCAACATCCAGGATGTGCACAGTCAGCACGCTGTGAACAATACGGGTCACTTTTCATTTCTTGTCTTTGAACTATTTTTAAAGGAATGTCACGCAGTTGTGCTAAAAAGTGGTTTGTACAACAGGTTGTGTAATACTCGCCCACACATGCCCACCACCAAACTTCAAACACATGTCAGTTGTGAAATGTAGCCAATTAGCCAAATGCTTTCACGCTTCAGATGAAACATTGTCATTTTCCAATATTCGCTACAACCGCAAGGAAATTGGAGGATTTATGCCAAAATGTAAAATCTGTTACAGATTGCGGCCCATCAGTTACGCTGGATTTAAACCTCAGATATACAAAAAAAAAAAAAAAAACAATTTTTTTTTTCCAGGCCAACCAAAAGCATTTAAAACATTACGCTTTCCTCTTAAACACACTTTTAAATCATTTTTTACTACATCGCACATGAAAAATGAACATGGACAGCATTATTTTTGGTGTTGTGTTCGTTGGGTGGTTTGTTTCGCCGAGGTTTAAACTTCCTGAGCAACATATGAGCAAAAAACTTCTCAGAGTTTATTTAAGAATATTTTGTGTCAAAGGTATTTAAACTTATTTGGATGCAAATATGTTCCCCACCTCGGAGCAGTAAACGAGGCAGCTCCGTTTTGTGACAACAGCACAGATTCCTGATTGCTACAGTTGCTTCTCGGGGTTTGAACACGAGCTCCTGCTTTTGTGTACTTCACACAGTGTGTGAGTGGTTCTCTCTTAGAGCAGCTGTATTCAGCTGTGAATCTGAGCAACGGGGAGACAGTCCACTGTAATACCACAGCGGAGAATGACGTGAATCTAAACTTGACCTACTTTTATCCAATGGGTGTTGCCCGGCTGAAACTCTGTCTGTGCAGGTCGTGGCACATGGAAACTCATGCTTTCTAGTTTTGTCGCGGCTGAGTCACAGTATCAACTGCTGGCTCTGCCTGTTTCTTTGTTTTTAATGATTGAAGCCTGTCACCGGCACAAAAATGCTCTAGAAAAACAGAAATAACATGAAAGACAAGCTGAGGAAAAACTCATTTTATTAGCAGATGATAAAAGGTTATAGCAAGGAAGTGAAATGCAGACCAGAAGGGGGTCAGTCCTGTTATCTGAAAGAGTCCACATGCCTGTAAAAATGTCACAGAGCACCACACCATGCCTTTAAAGTCTTATTTCTTTTTCTTCCTCAGAGGTTTAGATTCAAAGGCCCGCTGATTGGAAACGTCCTCTCGTCCCTGAAATTCGGGCTGTTACAGTATTTTGAATTTGCCTTTCAAAGTGTGTGATGCTCTCCAGGGGGTGTGTGAGGAAGTGCTAATCTGTTGGATCATTCAGAAACTGTCTTGCTGGCCAAGGACATTTGCCATTTATCATCTCATCGCTCTTTATTTGTTTTTCATGCCAAACATTTAATCATTCTTCATGTAAAGCACACCAGAACAGCCAGATGCAATGATGACTCAGTGTCTGAAGGTTTACCCTGCCGCAGCCTCGAACCACAGGGAAGCGAACGGATGAACCGAAGATGTGATCATTTTATCAGACACTGTTTGACGTAATTCAATTCAATTCAATTTTATTTATATAGCGCCAAATCACAACAACAGTCGCCTCAAGGCGCTTTACATTGTAAGGTAGACCCTACAATAATACATACAGTGAAAAACCCAACAATCATATGACCCCCTATGAGCAAGCACTTTGGCGACAGTGGGAAGGAAAAACTCCCTTTTAACAGGAAGAAACCTCCGGCAGAACCAGGCTCAGGGAGGGGCGGGGCCATCTGCTGCCACCGGTTGGGGTGAAAGAAGGAAGACAGGATAGAGACATGCTGTGGAAGAGAGCCAGAGATTAATAACAAGTATGGTTGAATGCAGGGAGATCTATTAACACATGGTGAATGAGAAAGGTGACTGAAAAGGA
>VURO01035499.1:0-16098 GCA_015108175.1 Pelvicachromis taeniatus | reverse complement strand
ATAGCTCAACAGTCAATATACTTTAGAGAAACTTACTCTATGCCATGATAATGGGAGGCTGAGGCTTTGCTGAAAGGCAGTTTGCTGACTCTCCTGGGAGAAAGGTCTTGTGACAACTGGAAGACATTGTTACTGGAAAACAAAGTGGAGAGTATGAATGCGAGGCATAGCCAGAAAGACAAAAAGAAAGATAAACTGTTATTTGTCTTGCTTCTCAATTTAATATCGTCTTCATTAAACCACATGAACAAGTCTGCCTCTCTACACACAGAGTTTGGTCTGACACAGCCTTTATTCAACTCAATAATCTTCCTCCAAGGGTTGTGAGCTCACTGTAGAAGGTTAATGATTATAATCAAATCCTAATTATGGCTTCATTTAGTGTGTGCCATGTAGATCCATCCTAGGAATAAATACATAGAACTGGAGTAGATACCAGGCTACAGTATGTGTTTCAGCTGTAAATCTGAAAATCTGCCTGAGATTTATGAATTTAACAGATTAATGCAGTGAAACAGTGAGGTGCTATTGGAAATCTGAAAAATGATCCCACCCTCTGTTAATGACCAGCGGCTGTAGCTCCCCTGCAGGCAGACCGTCGGACGTGAAGTGTTTCAGAAATTCTTTGGCATCAAGTAAAGTAGAAGAGCCTCGCTGACTGTCTTTAGGACCCAGCAGACTATCACTAGAGCTTGGACCTAACAGACCAAATCTAAGGCACAGTCACGAAAACACAACAGAACATAACAAAATGAGAAGATCAGACATTTTAACAGTTCAGAGTGAGCCATATACACACATCCCATCCCTTATACCTTCTCTGCTGGCATCTCTTCTGCAGGTTTTCCACATTGTGGAGGACACTCCTCTCAGGCCAGTCAGACGGCAGCTGAGAAATGATCTGAAAACCTAAAATCAACACAACAAGCCATCCTTACATCGATTCAATTCAAATCATCCATCATTAGGGAGGTGTTTTAAGATTATTTTTAATGGCACAATGTTCTAGATGCAATGTAGTGATTACATATTTAACCAGCAGTTATTTTCTTCTAAGTGAAACCCTTTACTGGTTGATTTTCACTGCAGTCATTTGTTCACATAATGAAAGCGATAACAGACACAAAGGTACACTCTCCTCCCACTTTACCAGTAAGATTTGAATAGAACGTCAGCTGTTAGAATCAGATGCTACGGTAGTCTTTGTCTCTGCTCAACCCAGAAGTGAGCGCACACAGTAGTAAGAAGCAGGAGTTATCCATCACTTTCAAATGTTGATGAATGAGCATTCACTGCTCCTAATAGGGAATAAAGTTGGCGTTGCAGGAAAAAACAACTCTGTAACATTACAGAGGCGGCATTATACACTCACCAGCCACTTTATCAGGTATTAGGATGCTAGTATAGGGTTGGACTCCCTTTTGCTTTCAGAACTGCCTTAATTCTTCATGGCATAGATTCAACAAGGTGCTGGAAACATTCCTCACAGACCAGAGAGTTACTGCAGGTTTATCAGCTACACATATACATGATGCAAACGTCCTATTTCTCCACATCCCATAGGAGCTCTGCTGGACTGAGATCTGATGACTTATGTATTGTTGTGCTGGCAGTAGCCATCAGAAGATGGGAACACTGTGGTCATAAAGCGATGGACATGGTCGGCAACAATACTCAGGGTCTGACATTTAAACAATGCTCATCTGGGGATAAATGTGTGATAAAAAATGTACACCACCACCAGCCTGAGCAATTGATACAAGGCAGGTTGGATCTACGCGTTCATGTTTATCCCAAATTCTGACCACACCATTTGATTGTTGCAGCAAAAAATCGAGACTCATAAAATGAAGCAATGCTTTTCCAGTCTTTCAATTTTGGTGAGCACCTGCAAATTGCAGCCTCAGTTTCCTGTTCATAGCTGACATGAGTGGGACACACTCTGGTCTTCTACAGCTATGTTGATATGTTGTGTGTTCAGAGATGCTCTCCTGCATACTCTGGCTATAATGAGCAGCTGTTTGACTTACTATCAAGCTTGAAGCCGCAGATAGTAACACAGCTGGCTGTGTGACATCAACAAGGCATTTTCACCCAGAGAACTGCCACTCACTGGATATTTTTTCCTTGTTCAGATTATTTGCTGTAAACTCGAGATGGCTGTGTGGAAAAATTTCGAGCAGATCAGCAGTTTCTGAAATATTCAGACCTGCCTATCTGACACCAACAACTAGGCCACTTTCAAAGTCACTTAAATCACCTTTGACCTTCATTCTGATGCTCAGTTTAAACTTCAGCAGTTTATCTTGACCTGTAAGTTTTGTTTAGTGCATGATTGCAGTGAATTGCTGCTGATTAGATCACTCAATCACTGATTAGACGTTTGCATTAGGAATCCTAATAAAGTGGTCAGTCAGTGTATATTCATCATCTTCTACAACATTAATGATTAAAACCTACAGTGGTTATCACTAAGAACACAATAGACTGCACGTGATAAGTAAGCTTTCCTTTGATGCTAGTCAACACACTAAACTCTTGGCAGTCGGGTCTCTGAACAGATAACTTCTGAGCATCCAAAATAAAAGCAGCTCAGCTTTTTTTTAATGTAGGGACAGGACTGTGTTATATCAAGACAGGCAGAAATGTGATACATGTGGATACAGCAGGTTCACTGATGAGATGCGGGTGTTTCATGCAAAGTGATAGCCTAAGGATCAAAGTGTGTTGTATGTATAAACCTAAGCCCTCTGCTAGCACTTTGACAGCCCACACAAAGTCATTCACTCCTTTAGGCGATGTAGACGCACAAACAGAGCAGACGTATCTAATGGATTGCAGGAAAAGACATTCCAATCCCCCCAAAATAAGGATCACAAGCAAAATAGAATGATTTGCACTTAAGACCGTCTACACCACCACCATTTCATCTCTTGTGATTCTCAACCTTCCTGGTTAACACTTAACAAAATTCAAGATTATGTATGTGCAAGGTCCAGGACCACTAAAGCAGGGGTGGGGGAACTCCAGGTGTTGACCCAGGGTGATATCTAAAACCTGCAGGACACCGGGGCCCTTGAGGCCTGGAGTTCCCCACCCCTGCACTAAGTGAAGTATATGTTAAATTCAGAAAATACACTTTAATATGAAGGCCATGCTGTTTTAATGACGTAGTGGCAGTTTTGCTGCAAAGATGTTTGAACCAGCATCAGTTTTGTTCCTTCTGTGAGTGTCAACACTGGCTCAGCAAACACGAGCTATATTCACAATCACTGAAGCTGCATTCAAACAGAGAATTGTGGATGGTGTAGAAGAGGTGGCATGTGCATTGTATTGTATTGTATGTGCTTAATTGTGTGCATATAAGAAAACTTGACCAGCCAACTGTAGCTGTGAAGAGAGAGAAAAAACAAACAAACAAATACAATATTGTCTTGTTTTCTTAGTGCATACCTGAGCTTTTTGAGGCCTGATTGTCTGTCAGACAGGTAGCAGTAGCGGGCAGAGTGCAGTCAGCCTTCTTCAGATAATTCTCCCTGGCCAGATTCAGAATGACCTTCAAGTCACTGACAGGTATCGATGCTGCTCCTTTCTTTTCTAGACACAGACAGAGAGGTAGGTTTTGACTTTGGCAACATTTCAGATTTTGTTTTTTATCACACTGGCAAACTCACAACTGGTGTAAAAATCTGGCATCAGTCTTAATGTTACATAACGAGCAGTTTGGTGATTGATTCTCCTCCAAAACAGGAATGTACTCCTGTTTTGGAGTTTTATTTGAAAAGCTCCACTGGGTACATAAAATAGTAAGCGGCTATTTTTATCTCTCTAATAGCAACTAAGTGTCAGTTAAGCTTTATAAAAGGTTTGTTTAAAAATGGCTGAACATAATTATTATAAAAATACATGTATATTATTAGAAAATACTCACTAAACTTTTATTCAATAAGCTCATTATCCAAGTCATTGTGCTTCAGATTATGCAGATTCAGATTCAGTCTGAAACAACAGATTGTTAAGACGGGTGTACCTGGAGTTTTTGAGGTTTTATAGTTGAGACAGAGAGATCCAGTTAAGAAAAACAAAACACAGAAAGATAAATCCTCAAAATCCTTGGCAAACATGCATTAGCTGACAAATTCATAATACACACATCAAGAGAAAAAGACAGACCCACAATTGTCCCACTACATTAACACGCACACACACACTAATCATTAAAACTTCCTACACTACAACTAACTTTTAGCAACTTACACGGACATGCCTTTTCCCCAATTTAATGCCAAGTCAGAATAAATTGCGATGAATTTCATTAAGGCTGTGGTCTGTCAGGACTCTACACTCTGCTCATGGCCTTTTCAAAGAATAGCCCTACTGCTTTTTCTCGAGTCTGATGAATTTCACTCCACTTCCTTTAATCTGGCTCCACTCTGCTGGCGTTTCACTATCTTTGCCTGCCGAGGGGACATTATGGATGTCTGTAAAATAATGATATTTCAAGAGTCTTTCAATGCACCAGCCTGTGCTGAGGGGTAGAGAGAACTGAGACTTGGAACTGACGACAGTTTGGGATGCTCTAAGTGGACTCCAGAGCTAATAAGTCTCTTAGGTCCATTACATCAAATTTATATCATCAGCCAACAGTAAGGACTCCTGCTAAACTTAACTTCTTTTTTCTCAACCTGCAGGTAGAAAAAAAAAAACCCATATGCACAGAAACTAGCTATAGTACATTTATATTTTGATTTCATTGGTTTTAAACAACTTATTCAATTTTAATAGAATAGAATAGCTCTTTATTGTCATTGTATATGTACAACGAAATTATGGGTGCTCCACACCAACTGTTTGAGTAATGAAAAATATATATACGTGTATATATATATGCATTATATATACGTATATGGCAAGTGGCAAAAAATCATATTTTGCATGGTTGGATCTTAACAAGGTTCCAAGTCAAACTTCAGGTAGTCACACTGTCATGATGTTCTGATGTCAAAGGCAAAAAAAAACTTTCCCTTTTCGAACGTAGTTAGGTTGTTGAACTGCATACGTGGGGTCTCACGCAGCGCGCCATCGCTGCTGAGGTGGGAAGCAGAAAGACAGTCATTTGGAATTTCTTAAATGATCCTGAGGGTTATGGAACCATCCTGCGTGTTCCCCTGATCTAAATCCAACTGAGAATCTTTGGGGATTGATGGCAAGGGAAGTTTACAAAAAATGGACCACAGTTCCAGACAGTAGATGCCCTTCGTGTGGCCGTCTTCACCACTTGAAGAAATGTTCCCACTCACCTCATGGAAACGCTTGCATCAAGCATGCCGCAACAAATTTGTGAAGTGATCAACAATAACGGTGGAGCTATTCTTTCTTCTCATTTCTAGCTTTAGCTAGCAATTAACTAAATAACCCTTTCAGCACAAATACATTCAATTTTTCAGAAACCATGTTTCAACATGTGAAAATGACATGGAAATGGTTTGGTGAGAGGCAGGTGTGTGTTTTTGAACTAGGATCTTAAAGCTGGTTCACACACATATGGCTCAGGAGGTAGAAGGCCATCTACCAATAGAAATATTAGTAGATGGCCTCTAGTCGGAATATTAAAGTGTCCTCTGGCAAGATACCAAACCTTTTAGTTGTCCTTGATGCATCATTATAGTGTGTGTTAATGTTAGACAAAAGCACTTGTATGAATGTGTGTGATTAGATGAATGAGTGTATGAAGTTAATAGTGCTTTGAGTGCTTAGTTAGAGCATAAAAAGGCTATTCAAGTAGTAGTCCACTGACCTAAGGTTAGTATTAGCCACCAAGGCCAACACATCCCTCTGAAACAGTCTGCTTTAACCTGAAAACAAATCCCAACTTTCTATTCCATTTTTTTGGTGTGACTCTACACTAACAAAAGCAAAAAGAATACAAAATATAAATAAATAAACTAAACACATTATTAGACTTCAAAATGATAAGATACACCACATTTCTTCTTGCATGTTAGAAATCTTCCCATAAAATTCCCAAATCCAGTCTCTACTCTGCAAGATGTTGCTCCCTCTTTCCCTGCTTGAGGGTTTTAAACTTTTGACTGACATATCCAACTGAGCTCACGGTGATGTGTTGAAGGCTAATCTCTGTTATTATCATATATTAGCAAGCTAGCAAAGGAATCAGTTAAAAGGTGCTGAAATCTGTCAGTCTACAACAATGTGCAACCATTTGCTCTAGTGTCGTAATGTATCTGATCCTCACGTCTGCAGTTTTCACTTTCTGGGTCATTCCATTAACAAAAGTGCCTCCCACCCAAACCCCACAGAAGCAGATTATTTTATTTAAACAATGATTTAAGCATATCCAATGAATCCAGCAGGCATGGGCGTGGGTTGAAATGTAGAATTTTTTTAAGTACTCTCACTTTTCCCCATAATTTTTTAAACTTTAAAGTTTACCCATAAAGTACTTTTTGAAGTTTTAGGTACTGAATTTTCAGAGAACAGATAAATGTTCCAGTCTGATGTGTCAAGTTCTTGTCTCTGTTACTCAGCATCACAGCATTAAACTAGTGCAGTTTTGCTAATGAAACTATATGATACTGAAGTAAAAGCTGGACACAGAAACAACTGTTCTGAAAAAGGAAAAAAAAATAAAAGCAGTTTGTTTCAAATTATGAGACTTGACTGCATTTTTTTTTTTAAACCCGAGATTAAATGTGTCTTGCAGCCCTGAAAATGTCACGTGGCTACTTCACGTTAAAGCTATAAGGGATCAGAAATGCTGAAAAAAGGGCAACTTACAGTGTCAAATTTCAAACCACCTGCATAAAAATGCTCATAGAATGAAAGCAAAATGTTGTGTGGCTTAACCAACTAAGTTGATTCAAATCAGCAGATTCTGATGGATCAAGTACGAACTTTAGTCCAGTTTAACAGATTTTGTATAGAATGATCCAGAACTACAGCATTTTCAAACTCTTCTTCAAACGTTGTACTTACTAAGATATTCTTGAAGTGCTAGTTTCTGAACCTGGCTCACTCTTCTCTCTCTCCTCAGCAGAGAGTCTCCTTGCAGACATGGCAGAGAGTGGAGGATGTCACCTGCAGCGGCTCCTGATAAGCAGAAAAACAACAGGTGACATTTTTGAGGAAAACAGTAGCACAGCTGATATTTGTCTTGTGAGTGTTTGCGGGGACACTCCACAGATTTTCCACAAAAAAGTTGACAAAAAACTTGCACAGAAACTCTGGGCATGCCCCTTTAATGATGACAAGATATAACAGGCAGCGAAGGGCTAATGAAAGATTCGTCTGAGCTGGGTGATGGGGTTGTGGGATCTGGTGTTTCTCATGCAACTTTTCTCAACACATGTTTTTAACTGTGTCACAAAAGAAGACAAAACATCATTTTGCAAAGCAAAGAGTATTTTGTCTAATCTTCCTGTGAATGCAACATGTGACAAATGGTTTAAAGCAGACAATGCTTCATCTTGTAGACATCATAAAGCATGCAAAACCAGTAAATTAGCAAGCTAAATGAAAAGAAAAAAAAAAAGACAACCTTGGGTTAGTGCGCCAATATTTTCCAGCAAACATATGTTTCCTTAATTAAATTTGCAACTCTGTTTGCTCCCAAAAAACTTTAATCTCACCCAAAATGATTTTTCTGGTACATGACAAGGCGTGTAATAAGAATTTCACGATTTTATTCAGGTGCACGTCCCTCAGGTGTATATATGGATACTTGTATTTTCATTCAAACTATGCTGTGTCATTGAAGCAGTTAGGGCATCTTTTATAGTCTTGCTCTGCATTTAAAAGTATCTAAAGTAAAGGAAAATGTCCCCTGAAGGTTGCATAAAATGTTAACAACAACAGGAGCTCTCGAGAGGAAACATCATAGTAGGTCTCTTGAATCACATTTAAAGTCCAAGAACAATGAAGGACTTTTATGAGAAGAGGATCTTTTCGTTTAGGCAAAAAGTATATTTTTATTTCCACAGATGTTCACCCAGCTGCTTATTTATAGCCCGAAAAGTCCACCCAGTCAATGATCTATGCATCACTTCAGTCCTCGTGTCCTTTCATGCCCATTTCTCTGTTGGTCTCTCTCCTTTACATAAAAAAAATTAATGAAATAGTAAAAGCATCAAGAGAAAAAGCACAACAGTTCAGTGTGATGAGTGAAGAAAGAAAAGAAGATATATAGCTTTGATAAAGAAAATGTTTGGCAGCTGGATGGGCAGCAGTGTTAAAGACTATAAGCTTCCAGTACACGGTGTAATGTGATGAACAATAACCACCTCGCAGCATCTGTGGGAGAAGCCAATCAAGCTGAGGAGCCGCTTTAAGAGAAAAGGACACTTGAAGGGCTTTTTTTTTCTTTTCTTCATATGGCAGATAACAAATTGCTGTTAGAACTTCCAGAAGTACAAATATTGAGAAAATACTAAAGTGCTCTTTAAATGTGATTACAGTTGAACAAAACTTCCCCAAAGGGGCAGGAGAGACCTGAAGGGGACATGACATTAAGAGACTTTTTATTTCAGTTGGACCACTTGTTTAGTTGAAGCAGTGACACAGAACTCACAGAGTCAATTAAGTCTGCTTAAAACCCTTTTTATAATCACACTTACTATACCCCAAATACCATTCCCAATGTTTGTCCATCCTGATTAAACATCCAATACATCCACCTGCCCAAGAACAGCCATGTTTGAGACCTTTTTTAAGAGACAATCATTGGGTTCACTGCAAACAGGAACTAATAATAACAAGAAGCACTCAGGGACCACAGACCTGTGCCAAGGCAGCTCATTCTCTGGGCAGTATTTACTTTTAAAGGAATTTTTGTTTTGTTCAATATTCATTTTCTTTTCTTTAAAAAGTTTGTAGTGCAGATGCAAAATGTAGAAGTGGGATCAAAGGTCAAATGTGACATGCCATTCCCTATATGCCTATATGTACAGTACAAACAATGGCAGTATGAAACAGTTCTAAATAGATTAAAGTCTCTTTGTCAAATTTCTAATCATTAAGATGACCTTGAAGACCTTGGTGGATGTAAGACAAGCAACACTCTACACCACTACAACGTTTTATCAGAATTCATTTAAAATGAACACACTACCAAAATACTACCTCCTTAGGAAAGGTAACTATATCAGCATAGATTTAATAGTGCAAAGTTTTCAAAATCTGTCTCCGTGGATACCCACTCTGTAAGGAAAGTGATAGCAAAACCTTTATAGAAACTTTTATCAAAACAGTAGCTCAACCCAAAACAAGCTGTTTCAAACATGAAGGCAGGCAAATGTCAATAGTACAAGGCCATAGATGATAAGCAGTTCCAGTTTCTCAAGTGCATCATACAGCAAGAAAGGGCACACTTCAGACACACTCTCACTACTAGAAATGTCCCATCTGGTTCCCTGTATGGAGCACGCAGGAGAAAGACACTGGGAATTCTCCGGACTGTTACTTGCTCTATTCCCACATGGGTGTAATGAGACATAACACAAACTTTGTATGGGTAAAAGGCCAGCTGATATCCAATCAGACTGAGTCAAAAACTTAGTATTACATGCACATCTGTTGGGTAATGGTTATGAAAGTGCAGTGCAGCAGTGGATGTGTGAAAATGGCTAAAGACGCCCACCTATAAATATTTCCACATAAAATACCTGATGATGACAGAGGCTTCTCTCTCAGTAATGCGGACATAGTTGCCATGGCAGCCGCTCCATTAATTTGACTGTCTGAGTGCAGCATCCTGACCCTGCAGGCTTCATGCTCAGCGTTGTCCGAGCCCTGGACCAACAGGAAGTAGGCAGCACTCTCACCTTTGACCTCAACATCAGGCACTAAAGGAAAAGAAAGACAGTAGCATGTTTTGTTACTTATATCGACTGCTCTCAGAAGTTTTTTTCTTTTTTAATCTTTCCATTATGCTTTACTGCAGAACTGAAAAATAACTCACATTTTGTATGACTATTATTTCATCCTAATGTTTCTTCTTGATGCATCATTGCCAAAATTTGTTGTTTCAAGCATTATTTTGTATATCAATTCAGCACCGCTTCAGAGCCTAAATTCTCAATGGAGAACTTTATAACTTTATTACCTACACCAGTATAGTACCACTAACCAATGTACTTCCCTGCAGAAGAGACAGTTCTTCTCTGTTGCTGCCAAAACAACTGTGACACTCAGGTTTTACCTGATAAAGACTTTGGTCTCCTAGATAAAGATTCTCTCCAGCGCTGGGAGCTGAGCTGGCTGGCTGCAGGCTGTGCAATGGGAGTGATTACACAGGACAGACTGAACAAAGCTCCGACCTAGAGACAGAAATACAGCAGATTAGCATGCACACAACTCCCAACCAATGTCATATATGATTGATATATATGATTAATCATGCACATTCTGTATTTGTGATCTTGGAAGAATTTTACAGTAATTAACAGGTTTCTTCAGTCAAGTGGAGTTATCTGTAGCAGACTTTTGTACATGTAAGAGCACAGCTTAGTTACTCGTACCGTTCCACACAGTGATCGCAGCTGATTCAACAAAAGTTTAGCTTTCACAGACTTCCCAGACAGACATCTGTTTGTCATTTGTGAAGGAACAACATAATATTGAGGCACAAAAGTTATGAACCACCTTTCAAAGACAAAAAAAAGTCTTATAACAATGAAATAATAGGGGGGAAAAGCTGTTTTGTTATCAACAATTTTAAAAGAGTATATTAATAGCCATGGCTGTTTTGGTTTCTGACAGCCAAGCTGCTTGTGTGTGACACATACTAAAATCTTACCTAATCCTGCAGCTGTTTCATTCAAGCGGGTGATGGAAGCAAAACTAATGATATTCTATTTTCATTTTTAAGCATTCATACAAACACACAGACACTTTAAAATAAGGATACAGTTCAAACTGGGCACTGGACATCAGGAAGCTTGGCAGGTCTGACAGATTAACCAGCTGAATCAAGTCTAAAACTGGTGCATAATAATGAAAGACCTACAAATGAATCAAGAAAAGAAACAGAAAAGACAAGATTATTAAAATACATCATATTTTTCACACAGTACAGCCTTCAACTCCATTTATATCAGCAATGTCAAACTCGTTTTACATTGTGGGCCCACTCTGATGTGGGCTCGACCAGTGAAATGGCATGATAAACATGTAGAAAGGTTTCTGGTAGATCATTGCTCAGACTGTCCTGTAATTATAAATGTAAAGTTTTCATTAATGTCCAAAGAAAATTTCCTTGTACTTTGGCATAACATGACTGGAAAGTTAAAAGTTTGAAATCTGTCTACTCCTTTAAATGTTCTATTTAAAGTTGCCAGGCCCATTATGGCATCACTAACATAAAAAAAAAAATAATCCTTAAATATTTTCCAAACAAAATTCATAAACATAAAAAACACAACACTAAAAACCAGACTACTGCCTTTGCTCTATCAATGCCATACTTTGCGAGGAGTGACCTCGACACACCTTTAGGTTTTGTCATGATTTATTATGCAAACACTGACATTGAGCACAATCCTGTCGTGGCATCTTTTGTTAATAAACCTTGATTTCAGTTTGATTACTAAGTTTGTCAATTCCAGTGAAATTCAGTGTCATAATTTATTGAGTGTCAAACTTAGTCTACACTAAATGATCTTGGGTCAAAATTAGAGAAAGCTGGAAACATTTATAAATCCCTTGTTCAGTTCAGTGAAACCTCGGATTAATGCAGTGACCTGAAGAGAGAACATTAAGACCTCCAATATTCAACTGCCCTCATTATGTTCACTTAAACGCATACTTTGTAAGACTTTAAGACTGCACGCCTCAGCACAAAATGACGTTGAACATCATTACTGTAAACGTGATTTTGTCTGACTGTTACGTTTTAGGTCTTGTCCCATGGACATACCCTAAGTCATGTTCATCAGCTCTATTGTTCATTAGACAGCTCTGTTCTTGCCTTTACCAGGTTTCTGCGAAGGCACAGTCCTTCATTGCCCAACAATGGCTAATCGTACATTTAGCAACAATTCAGACAAAACATGGAGATACAATCGCTGTGACTGAACCCTCACCCTTATCAGATGTATGGGAAAGCGATTCATGCAAATTCTCAGTTAGGTACTGCTAAATGTAATGATGTAGCTTTTTCCGCTCTTCAAGGAAAACGAGCAGTGCTGTTGAGAAAGAAAGACGCTGTCCAACCCACAACTTCTCAATAGCTTCTCAGAAAAATGCCTCATCTGAAGCTGGAGAGACTTCAGTCCTTTAAACAGAGACTAGATATGGGCAAACCTAGTAGAACCCCCGCGTGTATGAGTTTGTGGTTGGGTTACTGACTTCTTACATTAGATTTTTTTTTTCCATAAACTATCACACACCCACTCACTGTATTCACAACAGTAACCACTTTTTCATATATTCCACTAACCACCGTGTATAAAGACTGTCAACAAGCAGTTCGAAAGTGGTGGGGGGAGGAAGTATAAGGCTGTTTCCTGACTTACACCGACATAGCATAAACACCTCTTGGATATAAAAAAATCTTTTAAATTTTCTCACTGGTTCAATAAGTTTGTACAGCAAATATATATATCAAATCACAAAAATAAGATGAAAAGGTAACAAAAAGCAAAATGTCTACTGTAAACCTTCAGTACATTAACCATCAACAAGTGTTGCTGCTTGTGAGCTACTGGCAAAAACTCAAAGGACGTCTCCGCTACTTACTGACCAACATTGACTGCAGGATAAACTGTGTGGGGGAGTGAGCAAAGACTAAAGGTCTGAATGTTTGAATGCTTTAAAACCCCAAAGACAATGCAATGTGAAGCCCTTTCCCTTTCTTGACAAACAGGGATGATGCTCTCTTTAAAACATCACTTAAAGAGATTAAATGTCATTGTTTTAATATGATGTAGGGCAGACGGAAATGCCCGAGAAAATTCACTAATAACATTTTTCCTGATATACAGTACAGCTCCCTGGATGATACACTAAGAGAATAGAATAGAAATGGTTTCGGTGCATTTACTTCCATGTTATTTGAAATGAGTGAAATAGATTTGCAATTTCTTAGATTATTGGTGCTCTCTACCCAGAAACATCCAGAATATTCAAGTCACACAGTCGGCAAAATGTCTACCTTTTAATCTATAATAACTATAATATTACTTTTTTTTTTTTAAATGATAACTGCAAAAATATTAATGTCCCACTAAGGGGGCTCCCTTTCCATTCAACAATACTTTAAGCCTGTCTTTTTTGACTATTAGGAAAAAAAAGGACATTATTTGTTACTGATGTTATAGTTTCAGTTACGTGAGGACTGGTATCAAGAAAATGAAAAGCCAATTCTGTGGCCTCCCTGTTCACTTAGTGCTAGTAATTATAATGTCACTTACTCCTGACAGTGAGGAGGTCTAACTAATAGTTTTTGTCTGAACCTAGTTTAGTGTGTGTGTGTGTGTGTGTTTGAGTACAAGTCACTGCACAGTCATTTATCCCAGCAGTGTGGAGATGTGATAGTTTTGCTGTCCTCAGAGCTGTTTTTTTTTTTTTTTTTTAAATTGTGTGCCAAAACAACCACTGCCATCTGCTTCTCTCTATAGAGATCTGATGAAACCCACACATATTCACACACACACTCCCTCTCTCATTCGCCATAGACGCATAAATAAGCAGCATGCACAGACAGACAAACTCTCAAACTCTGCTTTGTTAACTGAACAATATGTGAACACAACAACACACATACTATCTGGTGCCAAACACAAACTCACATAGCAGACAATGGTTACAGAAATTATACATGTATAACCCAGAACATGTATTGTATAATTATAATGTTAGGACTGTTTTTAAGACTGTTTTTTCTTTAATGAGTAGATCAGAAGACTTTTAAACTGTCTTCATTGCTAATCCAATGATTAGCAATGAAGGTTAAAGGTACCCCGATTGTATAAATATAGACGTTATCAGCTAATCGATTAGTTTTATTGTTGCTTGTATTAATCTACATAAGAAAACTCATAACAAAGCTTTACAATGTAATATAATAACCATCATGTCTAGCACAGAATACACAGTCCGTAAATGTTGTTCTTTAAACTACAGACAACACACAGCAGGACACATACTTGGCAAGAGCCACAACCTCAGATTCTAAATGTTAGTTTATTGAAAGTTCGATCCCTGAGCCTCTTTGCTCTTTATTCACTCATCTTTAGGGGGCACAAATCCCCTGTACAAGTCATATAACACATAATTACCAGGTCTCAGTAAATCGTTATAGGGTATGAGCCATAGTGACTTTATTCACCATATCAATTCAAAAGCAAATGTCTGAGTAAGAACCAGGAATACGAAATAATAAAACCATTATAAATATAAACCACTGAGCATACTACCACTTTCTATAATGGCCATTAATATAGTAAGAACTAGAGTTGGACATTCGCTTATGAGCAAAGGGGTTTGGGACCAATATTTTCCTCAACTCGATAACCTGCTTTTAACTCATATGCTATGGAAATGACACTGAAAGCTGAGTTCCTAGGGTGATTAACCAGATGAGCTTTTAAATATTATATATACATCCAGAAACATTTTAGACATGTTTTTATTCGCCCGCTTATTTGTAAGTGAAACATCTTTTTGATGCTTGAGAAATGCTTTCATTACTTCAGTTCTTGGCATACGTGAGCTGATGTATACAATCAATTCATATGCAATAATGGACGCCAAAGTGATTTTTTTTTGGTACGAGTAGTAAGCTTCAATCACACCTGTTCTTACCAGGTGATCAGGTAGATTTTCTAAAATCGTCTGAGAGTTTCAGTAGATTCATTCAAATAAGCCATCCTTAAACCGGGACCTTAGTATTTATTGATGATGTGACACAGGGCAACGCAGGAGTTTATTAAAACAAATAAGTAGAATATTTTCAAATTGACAATTCAGTCACCTGATCTTAACCCAACTGAGCATTATTTCACTTGTTGAAGACTAAACTTCAGAAAGGCCACAAACAAACAGCAACAGAAAGCTGCTGCAGTAAAGGCCTGGCAGAGCGTTAAAAACCCAGCATCTGGTGATGTCCATGAGTTCAAGACTTCAGGCTCTCAGTGCCAGCAAAGGCTTTTCAACCAAGTATTAGAAATGAATATTTTATTTTCAATTATTTAATTTGTCCAATTACTTCTGAGCCCCTGAAACAACAGGATTGTGTTTAAAAATGTTTTAGTTCCTCACATTTTTATACAATCTTTTTGTTCAGCCCACTGAATTAAATCAAGACTACTTAACCAAATCAAAAAGGTTTTTGCATTAAATAAACATATGTATATATTTATTTTTAAAAGTTATTCCTATCAACATCCCTTACAATCATCCCTTCTGCTGATATCCTAGTCTCTCCCTGCATTTTCCTCTTTTCTTAAAATTTTGCAGTTTGTGACAACTCTGCAACCTTTGGCCGGTGGGTGTGCAGCCCCCACCTATTTAAAGCAGGATCATCATCATAGTGGTTCTTTCCAAACAGACCAAGAATGTCTAAAACAAATGGCAATCCATTAGATAGCTCTGGAGGTTTTTCACCATTACATTGTGCTGCAAGCTGCGAATGAGGCTGAAAAAATGCCAAAAGATTCCCAGTTTTATTCTCTCTCAATTTTATATGACTGTATATTAAAAACAAGTCTAAGCTTTTTGTCATTCTGGTAACAGTGAGTCTGAAGCAGAAGTTGCATGTATTAACGCGAGGTTTGGAATGTTGGACAAACAATAGCAGCATGTGGTTTATTACTGATAGTATTGTTAATAATAATAATAATAATAACATATTAATAAAATTAACAGTTCTGTAAACACCAAGTTAAATATAGTGTCAGAGAACACAAACATGACATTTATGTGAATACCAGCTTAAGGTTTTGGCACGAGCTCATATCTGTCATGTACAATCAACAGTTCTGACACACAGACTCAAGTGGATGGAGACATCATGATGAGCTGACAGCTCACTAACAGCTTCTCAGCTCCACAGAGTGAGTGCTGAGTGAATGAAATAACTCC
>VURO01035498.1:127644-138604 GCA_015108175.1 Pelvicachromis taeniatus | reverse complement strand
GCGTCTCCACACCCCCCCCCCCCCCCCCCCAATAACAAACACCTTCATTTAGAAACTGCATTTTGTGTTTAATTGTGTTATCCTTCTCTAATATTTAAAGTTCTTTGATCTGAAACATTGAAGCGTGACAAACGTACCACAAATAGGAAATCAGGAAGGGGCAACACTTTTTTTTTTGCCCCACTGTACCTTGTTCTGCTTTCTTGGGGTTCCCTGCTCTCTCTCTAAAACCCCTCGCATGTCTGCACCTGTCGTTCCCTCCATTTCTCTCAATAATCCCCTGTGTATCCACCTTCTTTTCACTGCTCTCACACGCCAAATTTGTTCCACTTCAGGACTCCTACAACACTAGAAATCGAATTGAACCCACCCACCAATGTTTCTTTGCTGTTTCTTGACCCTCCCCCCACCTCAGCTCGCGCCACAAACCTGCACACCAGAGGGAGAATAGTAAGCGTCCATGTCTGATTTGGTGCGTGCTGAGGCGTGATAAATGAAATTACAGTGCTGTCATGCAGGGATTTCAGCGCCCCGCAGTAAGACCTGGTTTTACAGTACAATGGCCATAAACGTCTCCTGCATGTATGAAACACAGATGCGGTTTTGCGTTCGCCTCACTTGATTCACATTCTGTAAGCGTCTGTTGCTTTGTTAAAGCTTTGATTTCCAATTAAATGGTGGGAAACTAATTAATGCTTTCAGGTAATTTGCCTGGCAGAAGATTTCACTGTAGTGTTCATCACTAGAGTGGGCCAACTTCTCTGCTATCCGGGGGGATATTTGATTTCTCTTGAAGAAATTATGTTGCACCTCTGGCTCAATATGTTTCCTGTAACCGTATATTAGGGATGAAGATGTCAGCAGTGCTGCCAAATGAGCTGTTGCAATGCAGTGTGCCGGCACCTCCACTGGGTGGGGATGATTTGACTGTGCAAGACTGTACAAGGTGTTGCCTGTTCTCCATGTCGGAGCATTTTGTTTTACAAAAAAGTGGCTCTGATTTCCATTTCATGCTCTGGAAGTGATTTAGGGGTGACTGTTGTGAGAGTTTGAAGTGTGTGTGTGTGTGTGTGGGGTGTGGGGTGGGGTGGGGTGGGGGTGCGGTGGCATCTGGAGCTGCCAGTCTGCAGTGTGTTAAATTCAAATTTCACAGTATGATGGTACACTTTGAGAAACTAATACCCTGTGATAGTTTTAAAAAGTCAGCAAAAAAAACAAAACAAAACCCAACTACATTATGTGTTGACTGCTTTAAGAAAATAAACTTTGAGTTAAAGCATGCCAAAAAAAAAGAAAAGTGCTCCCTCCTCATCAGTGATAGTGGAGCTGAGGAGGAAATGAATGCCAATGGAGTTCATTAATAATGTCTGTGTATGAGCCAGAAAGCTCTCAGCCTAATTCATTTTACTGCTGTGGAATAAATCACAATATTACTGCTCTCACAGATAAAAGGTTTTCTTTCAGTACTGAGCCCAAACGGGCAGCGGGACAAAATCAGTTCATTAGAGTAATTGGTTTAATGTTTCTAATTACCTAGAGATATTTATGCCGAAGAGAACTCAAGATGGTGTGTAACCCTTTCTTTGCAGAATTAATCAGCCATTTATTTCCAAATCAAGGATTTCACGGTCCTTCGAGTTGCCACGAGGAAAAGCAAGGCTTGAATATTCACAATCAATAAATTCGGGCTTCGCTTGCAGAGTGTGAGCACCGTGCTAACAGCTCACCATTAAGTCTGTTCATTAATCACCAGATAGGTGTCCCAATTGCAAAGTATTCCAATAGAAAGTTTTAAATTTAGAAAAATTACTTTTTTGGGTCATATTTATCTCTACCTTCTGAACTTCTTGCAGCTGGTGTTGGGAACACTGTGTACCAAATGTACATATGAAGGAGAAGCTTGACATATCAAGGAGGACAGGAACAGCCCTCAGTTTTGACAGCAGTGCAGCGGGTTGGGGAGGGTGTTATGTGCTGTTGTTGAATGTGTCGGCATTGTCATCACCTCCTGATTAGGCTGCTATCTCTGCTCTGCCTGTGAGGACAACGTCTGTACAGAGCTGCAAAAAGTGAGTGTATTTCAGGCAGAGGAGCTGAACTCCATGTAGCGACAAATCTTTGTGCTTCTGTCTGTGAAGCAGAGGGAGATTGGGGATGAGGGGGAGGAATTAAAAAAAATAAAATAAAAATGGGCTCAGGTGGGTGTACATTGGCTGGCTTTGGGTCACAGAAATGAGCACAGCACAGTCACTGCACAGTCCAGACCCAAACCAGAAGTGACAGTCTGTCTACTGTAAAGGTCATAGTCTTTATTACCTCTGTGGTCGCTATCTCTCTACACTTCGCATCTGCAACCACCTCCCCTCCAAGCTTCTCCCTCACCTCCCCTCAGGGGCACAGCAGTAGGCACCTTGTGGCATTTTAGAGGAGCCAAGCCACCACGTGAAATTCAGCCCTGCCAACATTACTGATCACAGAGTGCAGTAATTTTACTGAACCACTGAGAGAGATGTGCTACGGAGAAGGCAAAAGTTGCAGGACGATTTGACTGCACCACATGAAATCTGCGTATTTATCTCCAATAAGCTCTCTTTGAGGGACTTTTTCCATTTCTACTACATTCCATTACATCTAAAAATGCAAATGATTAAATGATGCAACTCGCACGTGGTCAGTTGTAATACAAGGTAAGTATGTTAAAGGGTCGCTTCTATTTTTGAGGGTGGGGAGGGAAGCCTTTGAAGTGAATGACTGTAAACAAACATCACAGCCATTCCTTTGCTTTAACAACACTGCACGCAGCAACAAGTTCTATGCAAACACCGCAATTTGAATATCAATGACATGAATTTGAGTATACATAAGCTGCAAATCAGTATTTCCAATCTGACTGCATGCCCTCATTTTCTGGTACCAACGTCTTATCTGTGGTAGTGGTCCAATCTTTGGTGTACCACATCTGGTTTGACGGAAACTGACTCACGGCTATTTACATTTAGTTAACATGCATAATGAGATGGATTCTGATGAGTGAGGCGCTGGTCATATCTAGCAGCCATACTACTCCAAGCATGGACGGAAACTAAATCAGAGTCATTTCCCCTCAATTACCGAGTGATTAACGCCAGGTCAGAGACGACCGGCTGACCTTCTGGCCACATAATGACTTTACATGGATCGATAGATCTCCAAAAACCAGACGCATCAGAAACCCAAGAACTGTGCAGTTAAAATGTCAGGGAATGAGAGTTGGCGAAACCTGCTCTGACTGCTCACTTCTCACTCATGGTTTGTCTTTTTTTTCTGTTACCTGTCACCTTTCTCCGTTTTTTTCCTTTTCTTTATACAATAGTCACATCAACCTCCCTTCTCTTTCTTGTTCCCAGTGCTGGTAGTAGTGTTGACTTACTGCTACTTTTTTTGTGTGTGTCAATGTGTTTAAAACATTTTTCTGTCACTCTCTGTGGCTCTTCCATGCATTTCCTCAATATTTTCCACTTGATTTAACTTTCTGTCAACCATGAACTTCTCTGTACTCTAGAGTCAGATTTGAGGCCATCTGTCTGACAGCTACATCCTGGCCCTAATTGGGTCACGCAACAGGACAATGATCCCAGCGAACCAGGAAGAAAACAAGGTTTGCAATGGCCCAGTCATAGTCCAGACCTCAACATTGTAAATCATTAAGAGAGCTGTAATTAAACGAATGTCCACCAACCTCAATGAGCTTAAGCACTCTTCAACATTGACGTGGGAAACTAAAGCTTACAAAGAAACTGCATTGTTCCAAGCAGCATTGACTCATGGGCTGCACTGCTACTGCACTTAACATTGTGCAATATGTCACATGTTGTTCATTTAAAACCTGGTGAGAGCCAGATGATTTTTTTTTTAAATGTCATGATTCCTAAAATTTTAGATTTTTCATGTGACTGTATATATATAGATATAGAAATATATTTACATGTATATTTAAATATGTGGAATTTAATAGTAGCAACATTAGTTGAAAAAGCTGGGTGAAGGTTAATTAAGGTCTGGAAAGACGTTAAAGAACAAAATAAGTCTTTAGGAGTCTGTCAGAGCTAAAGATGGTGAAGGGTTCATCAGTCAGTGGAGGACCAGGGGCAATAGTTCAACAATTTAAGAACCCCTTTCAACATAAAATCAACTTATTTTATCATCTTTCATACAGATGACAATTAAAATGTTCAGAGGATGCAGAGATATCTCTGTTTGCGAGGGACAAGGCTGAAACCCCAATTTTCAATGGCTGTGATCTTTTGACCTTCAAATTTCGCCATATTTAACTAGAAAATACAGTTGCTTAGCAAGATTAGTGCATGGGCTCAGACATGCCTCTAAAACCCACTGACAGTGATTAGTTATCACTGCATACACATACAGTTGTGGCCAGAAATATGCATCCACTCATCATGGGTGTCATGGTAATGTTTGGTTCAACATGCTTTAGCAAGTTGCACTTCGACCAGATGCTTTTGATCGCCATCAACAAGTTTTTGGCATAATTCTGACGGGATATTTGAACACTCTTCTTGGTAGAGTTTATTTAAATTGCTTCATTTAAATTTCCTGCAGAGAAAAGAGACCAGGCAGAGACCTGGCTTGTTTTTGTCTTCTGACAAAGAAACTTTTCTGCAGAAGGTGAAATGCTTCTGTTCACGTGGGCAGCTAAAAATGTCTGTTGAGTTTAAAGGTGTCGACTTCTATTCCCTGAGGACAGTGACACTGGTGCTCTAGCAGTTTTCACTTCACGGCCAGTTTGAGCTTTGGTTGGTTGTCTTAAAAATCTTAACTCATCTCCTTCAATCTCACGCTAACAGTTTGGGTTTTCTTCTAGGCCTCAGCAAAGGGGTGACTCATCAGAATAACTTGTTTGAACTGATAATCTTGGAAACTGCAGTTCTTTAGAAATGACTTCACACAGGCCTTCCCAACTTTTGTAAATCTAAAGAAGTTCTTCTTAGATCTTCACTGAGTTCTCATTGTTCTGAGTTGGTCAAGCCAGTGAGCGCTATCAAACAAATCACTTTACTGCTGCTTGTAGTCAATCACGATCACTTATAAGAAGGCCTTGGACTTTATAAGTTAAAAGACACTGAAGAACTATCAGCACCACTTTTTTAAAGATTTGATGTGTAGTTCAGAAAAATCCAAGAATAACTTTCAAATCTTAATGTTTTAAAGTCCTTAAAGATGTTTGCTGTACAATTATTACACCCTGAAAAAAGAAGTTGAAAGAAAATTACCATGACACAAGTGTACCCATGATGACTGGAAACTTCTGAGCACAAGTGCATGCAAGCAACAGAGACTGTGGTGAAACGATCTGTGGACTGACAAAAATTTCAACTCTTTTTACACATTTCATAAAACCAGATTTTGTATTGACACTAGAACACAGAAAACTTATGAAATGTTTAAACACACATCCTACAGTTTTAAGAAAAATACCAGCTCATATTTGCATTTGATGGCAGCGACACATCCCAAAAAAGTTGGGACAGGGGCAACAAAAGGCTGGAAAAGTAAGAGGCACTAAAAAGAAACAGCTGAAGGAGCATGTATGTGTCAAACTGTCTTCAGCCAGCTTGCTGTGAAGACAGTTTGACATGTATGGGATTCAAAGCTTTTCGCATAACATTTGGCTCTTTTTACAAAAGATGTTTTAACGGGTCACAGTGGGGAGATCAATTAAACACGTGCAAAAAATAAAATAACTCAGTTAAAAAAATCCTTTTCCTGTAATCTGAGCTGCACAACACAAAGAGGAAAGATGCTTTTGTCAGTGCACATTTAAGATTAAACCTTTCACTATTATCTATATATATTATTATTATTGTCTATATCTGTTTCTTGTATAACTGATATGTGTCTCTCACTCTTTTTAACTCTATCCTAATTTAACCATGCAGCAAAAGTGTTTTTTAAGCGTTCTTTGCTTTTTGAGCCAATCAGGAAAGACTTTGAAGACATTACACAGTGTTTGTAGCTTTTTTGAGAACTACCTGTATTTATTTTTGTGTCCACCAACCATCCTTGGCGACACACTATCCTCTTTTCCTCCCTTAATCTCTTGTTCCCTCCTCCGTCTCAATACCTCTTTTCTCTTTCTCCCTCTCTCTTGCTGAAACTCCACACCCACATTGCAGCCCTTTGCTATACTGCCCCTGTCTGCTCGCTTTTTTTTTAAGCTGATGAAATTGCCCCACCTTCCCCACTCCCTCACCCCTCTCTGTCTTTTGCTGACTGCGTCTGTTTTTCCTGCAACACCAGGCTTTAACTTGTTCATTCATAACCTTTCCTTCTCCCTCTCTCTCCCATCCTCCTCCTCATATATCATTCCATCTCTCCCGTCAGTCTGCGAGCTGACTCACTTACAGTCAAGTCGGGAGGAAGGAAAATGAGCAGAGAGCTTTTGCAAGGGCAAGTAAGAACTCACAGATGAATGGGTTTGAGTGAAGGCCCAGCCAGTAGGTATGAAGAAAGTGACAGCTGAGAATAAAAGTCTCCTCACAGATATGTTTATACTGCAAAGGTCGTGGAGGTGATTTTTATTTGATTTCCTCCTCTTGCTCAAGTCTTAACACAAAACTGCTTTTAGGGAGGTGAAACGATCAGAAAGCGAGTGCAGAGACATCATCACTATTGATTTGCTTGAGTGCAACTTCCTACAAGCTGGATGCAAATTTTCCACCATCCTCCACTTGCAACTGCCTCTGGAATATTACTGCACTGGAATTTAGCTGTGGACTAAGAATCACTAATGAAACTATAAAGAGAATAATAAATATGATCCAGCTTTTGGGATCCTTGTAAAGTTTTTGCTTTTTGCCTTATTGGCCTCCGTTGTTGTTCTGTAAAATTGAGTTGCAATTTTATTCACCGCTTCTTAACATCTGTCTCAAAAATGTTACCAAACCCACATTTTCTTTTAGCATTTCTATTTTCTAAGCTAGCACTGCCATCTCTGCTCCATGTTCTTGTTCAGCCTGTAACCCAGTTTTTGTCTCCACGCCTGGCATCCAACCAAGCACAGATTTCACTTTGACCTTGCAGCCTTTCTTCAGCCCTCCAGTCTCTCCTGAGAATAATGCCTGGGGGTTTTCACCTAACTAGCATCATCAATCATTATTCCCATCCTGTCTGCTGCTGTAGCGGCTTTTGTCTGAATGTTTGGCAGATCCTCGGACACTAGCGGCAGATGGGCACGCTGGCACCCTCAGGTTGATGAGGAGCACAAAGAGGGACTACAGCAGCTCAGAAACTGCTCAGCTACATCAATGTTTCTGGAAGGGTCAGCGATTCTGCTAAATGTACACTATTGTGCAAAAGTCTTGAGCTGCCCCTCATTTCTTTAAATTTTGAGAGGAAAACAGGAAATACTTGCAGCACTTTTATTGAAACATGCAAACGTACATGTTGTACAGTTCTAATGAGCTTGAAAGTTAATACTTGATGCCTTTATCTTCCAACACAACCTGAACTCTATTAGCAAAACTTCTTGAAGGACATTCAAAGCTCTTCTTTGGATGTTCTGTTGTCTATCAAGATGATCCCAAACACCTTCAGTGATGTTGAGGTCTGGGCTCTGGGGAGGTCAATGACTGATAGTGATCCATTACTATCAGTCTTTACTATGCATGTATCTGCACTGGCAGTGTGTTTGGAATCTGTTGAAAAATGAAGCTGTTGCCAATGAGAATCTTTGCTGATGACACTGGTGCACAAAAATGAGACATAACTATTCAACATTCATAGTTCTATCAATCAAATACGATCAAACCATGACAGAACCTCCACCGTGTTTTACAGTTGGCACTAGGCACTCACTGTTATACCTATGTATAACAAATTGAACCAAAACTCTCAAACTTTGGATTAATTACTCCATAATATGTGTTCCCGCTGATTTTGAGTCCAGTTCATATGTAATTTGGTGTACCTTAGGTCTTCATCTTTTCCTACTGCCTGGCAGCTCCATATTCACCACACTTGGTCCAGTATATCCACTATCCCTCCTCTGCACATGTCCAAACCATTTCAGCCTTACCTGTGTGACGTTGTCTCAGAAAACATTCAACCTGAGCTGTCCCTTCTCATTTCTAATCCTGTCCATCCAGGTCATTTCCAATGAACATTTTAGCATTTTGATTGGAAAGTTTGAACTTTGTCAGCTCTGTCACCTCCAGCTCAGCCTACCTGTCTTTTTGCCACTATCCCCAAACCATTCATCATTAGCAGGTCTTACTACCTTATTGTTTCCACCCTGCCACAACTCTCTTCTTCATATCTCTTGTGCACTGTCTGTTGCTTTGGATGGTCGACCCCAGGTATTAAAACTCATCTACCTTCACTGTCTTGAGAAGTTTCACCCGTTTTCTGTTCACATTTCAAAGTAACTGCAGTTATCTTCACACAAACGAAAAACAACCCCTCCTCCCCCCCAAAAAAACAACACAAAACACTGAACAAACAAAACTGGGTATGTCATCTGGATCAACCATTTTCCATTCTACATCCTCTTTATAGCTGCCCTCACTTCCTCTCTACTAATCCTCTGTGCTTCTTGACTCACTCACTGTCCTCCCTCCTCCTTGTCCTCTCATCCTCATTTTCTTTATTCATCAGCTTGTCAAAGCACTCCTTCTATCTCCCATACACACTCTCTTTACTCCTTAGAACATTTCGGTCCCTACCTTTAATCACTCTCACCTGTTGGACATCCTTTCCAGCGTGATCTCTTTCTCTAGCGTTGACCCCACATATCCCACCTTTCCCATCTCTCTCAGTCTCTCTCTTGGATTCTCAAAAAAACTCAGCATTGGTTACTCTGGGACTGCGCCCTCATAAACACATTTAAGCGAATTACAAAATAAGTAGTAGGTAGTAGTAATGATAATCTTAAAACAGCACAATGGTAAACATTTACGCAGCCTGAAGGCAACACATGTTTGAGTTCAGCTAGGTTTGTGAAATTGTGTAAAATTGAGAGAAGCAACTGCTTAAAGGATTGAAACGTTAGGTGTCACAGTTTTGTAACGAGCTTGTTGACTTGTGGTTGTGCTTTGTGTGTCATATTCTGAGGGTCCTCCAGATAAAGCTGCTAGAAATGTTTTAATGTTCTGTAGGCTACAATAAAATGGATTACACAGGGTCAAGCAGGAGTGCCTGCATGATGAGCCATTTGTATGATCAACCGCGGCATTTCTATCTAGGACAGAACAAAGTAATTTTATTCATATAGATTAAAGCGTAAATGTGAGTTTTTAAATGTGAGCTATAAGAACAGGAAACACATTTAATAGCAGTGTGTGGAGTGCAGTTGGTTCAGTTAAGCAGTCTGCGCCATGTGTGAGAAAGTGTTGTAGTGTGTTTTTTATATTAAGGACATGAACTGGTGATTGAACTGGTGATTCACACCATCCGAATGTCGAATAGGAGAGGAGTGAAATGATACCTGTGATTGAGAAACAATAAGTGCACATGATACCTCTGGGTGGGAAAGAATTATCTTTCCAGTGCTAACCCCAGCCTACCCCTTTGTCCCATAATCCTGTGTTCTTTTGCAGGATTAATACACTTTTTAGTTTGTTTAACCTGACTCCACTGTGTTTGCATTTTGGATCCTACTTTTGAATGCCTTGCAGCCCTAAAGGGTTTTAGAGAATGAATGTGGATAGAGGAGGTTTTAAAATAGTGCCACTTTATTCAGTGCTTTAAAAGCAAATAAAAGAACATTCAGTTCTGCATTCCTTGATTTTTGGATGAGCTGGAGGGGGAACAGAGAAGACTGAAGCACAGATTCATGCTAGCAGGATGAAGCAGATAAAAGGGTGTAAAATAAAAGATCTGCTTTATCATGTGCGGCAGATTATCGTCACTTATTGTCACCTAGTTATCTTGGCCCCGGCAACAAACACATCCAGACAGCCCCTGAATTACCCTAACCCTTTATTAGCCTCAAATCAGGACATCTACCCCCAAACTCAAATTAGAAATGACAGATATTCATGACACATTTTTATTCACCAGCATTATGTAACATTCATCTCAGCCATGCCTGCGATTACTCTATAATGAACTGAAGTCCAGTGAAATTCTTAATGGTGCAATGAATTATAAGAGCTTATGAAAGTTGAGCTCAGTGGAGCGAAGAGATTACAAATACAAAACCTCATATGAACATTATTTCACCCTGTAGTCTATTAGCCTCTGAAATGGTGCAGGAAGAGAAGAGAGAACAAGTGCTGGAGAGCCATAGGCTATTTGCTCTATCCATTATTATGCCTGGCACTGCCCAGGTAAATACAAGGACTGTAAAAAGAGCTGCTGGACCCTTTAAACCTGACCATGTGGAAGGAGGAAAGGGAGGACAGAGGGATGGAAGAGGGGTACAATAAAGGAATGGCCAGAATCCACAGAGAGTGAGGTGAGGGGAGTGATGGGAGGGAACAGAGGAGGAGGAGGGAGAGAGGCAGTCAGAGAAGGAAGGGTGATGTCACCTCTAACAGGCAGCCAATGAGAGTCAGGGAGGGAGAGTGAGGGAGAGAGAGGCCGAAGGAGGGTGTGTTTTTCTATCACTGCAGCATCAGCAGAGGAAAGGGGCACGATCATTTTCATAGAGAAGAGAAAGAACCGACACAAGTAGATCAGGAAAAGAGGGCGAAAAGGACGGGAGGATCCGACAGAGCAAAGGAGCATCACTCTGCAGGTAAGAGCATCGTTTTGTGATAAGATGGACAATTTGTCATCACATGGAGAGCGAGCGGGAGTGAGCTGGTGTGTGGATTAATTAGGCTGCTAGGTAGAGGTGGCTTGTTTCAGAATCACACCTTTGGCTCGTCTCATGCTGGCGCTGAAAAGACGACCGTCTGGTTCGTGTAAATCACTTTAACAGCTTCTTATTTAAATGTCTTCTCATTGGGAGGAAATGTTA
>VURO01035498.1:102435-127624 GCA_015108175.1 Pelvicachromis taeniatus | reverse complement strand
TTTTTTTTTTGGGGTAAATTTTTTTTTTTTTTCAATTTTTTTATGGGTTTTTTTTTTGGGGGGGGGGGGGAATCAAATTACAATGTTTAAACACATTTAACTGAGTGAATAATTAGACAAATGTCAAAAATGTCACCAGATTTCTGTATTGCAGTGTTTGGGGTGAAATATACTGTAACATTGAATCACTTTTAATTGTTTAAGGAAAGTCAGGTGCCAGGAGTAACCTGTTGGTGCAGAATACTTTTAGAGGAAATCTTTTCTTTATTGTGGCTGGATTTTTTGCTTGCTGACTGAAGAGCAAGCTGCATGCAACAGGCTCCCCTCTCATTATATTGAATACAGAGCAAGTCTGATTGCCATTGAACCTTTACTGGTCGGCATTACATGTCCCTTAGCTTTTTAGCTAATGTTCCCTAAAGTTGGCGTTTGTCTCATATAAAAACTATGAAATATTGATTAATGGATATTTTTAAGTGCATTGAACCTTCCTTACATTTATAATACTCTATCAAAAGCAAAATAAAGCTGCCGTCTACTGCAACTGTCTACTGCATCACATTTGTAAAATTCTTCGCTTTGCCTCTCTTTGTGCCTTTTTAATTTAATATGAATATTCATTTTCTCCATGCATTCCCCTCCCCCAGCTAATAGCTGGGTGGCTTAATGTTAAGCATAGCCTATGATTGCAATGTCCTCATCAGACTTTCACAAAGCAGAGCACACCCCAACAGTTTTTCTAGTTCACCGGTTTTATTTCCTACACACTTGCAGTGAGTGTGTTGTGGCACGTCGATGACAGGCTGGGTAATTTAAACCTGCTGAAATGAGAGAAGAAAAGGAAAAGGAAGTGGGGTGGAGAAAGAAAGGCAAAGAAATTCAGAAATCAACAGGAGACTCAGAGAGACATTTAGACTGAAGGAGACATCAGAGTGAAAATAAGGGTGGGGCAGCGCTCGCAGCAGACAGTGGAGGTGTGCCGACGAATGGAGGCGCTCACCTGGCTGTATGCCATACAGATGCCTGCTGTCAGCCTCTGCGACCTGTGAACCGTCAGTTTCTGAGCCCACAGAAACAGATGGTTGCACCAGTTGTGTTAATGCTACAGATTATATACAGTATATCAATGAATATTAAATGGATTTGCTAGAGGCAGCTGCTGATGGTCGTGAGATTTTTCCCACTTGATGGTTGTTCACTGCATGTCTGGTGTTTTGTAAGTAACGCACGCATATCATGCACAGAGATGTGACTGGATTTTTAATAAAACAGTGATTAAAAATCTGCGCGTATCACGAGTGTTTGTGTGCTAGTGCAGCCGTGAACCGACACTCTCCCCCTTCCTCGATGCCTCAGTAGCCTGGAGCTTGTCCCAGATGAACCAAGTGAAGGGACTGGAGGGGAAGGAAGGCTCTGTGCCTCACAATGACTTGTAACCATCTGTACAACATCCATAAACACACTGCACTGCACACATCCACACAATAGATCAAGATACAGCTGCTGCTGAAGGGGTGTATTGGAGTGAAAGAGAGTGTGTTTGTGCGTGTGTCTGTGTCTGTGTGTATGGATCCTCACTGTGGCAGCGATGCTCCAGAGACCCACTGCTGGTCATATTATCATACTATTAAATGCAGCAGATTTTGTATGGCAGTGGCAGTGAATCTCTAGACTGCGCTGGGAGCTGCTTGTGTAGCAGTGATATTGTTGTCAGAGTAGGCAGACTTGGACTCCGTCATTACCCTTGCTACAGTATGGTGCAGAATGTAATCTCCCCTCTGACGCTGGCTGGTTAATTGAGCTGTTTCATCAAAGAGATGGATGGAAACAGGGATTTATGTGCAGAGAGAAGGACGGAGGGATGGGGATGTGCAATAAAAATAAGCAAAGAAGGACGGTGTAAGCAACATTTTAAAAAAAGCTGAAGGAGAAGAAGAGGAACGTCCTTTTGAAAGGCAAATCACTTTGCATCATTTAAAGCATGGTCACTCCTTATAGGGAGCGAAGAGAAGAGGACCAACTAGGACGACAAAACAGAGCAATGCCATAAGAGAAGACAGCAAAATGACGAATTGTTTATTTAAACATAAATACTCTAAATATTATTGAAGAAGGTTATTGGTAGGTAAAGTCCTACAGTGCTTTGTCACATATTTATGCCTTTGCTGTATATGGCTTTTAATGTGAGGGACTGGCCCATTTCCAAGTGCCTTTAGTCCATCAGTGGAAGTCGGGAGCCGGCGTTGTGTAGGAGGAGAGGAGTGATTTGCTCTCAATATGCCAGCTAGGAGCAACTCCAGAGTAGAGCAGTACAGTTCTGGCCCTTAGCTCCTCAGCCACCTGTTATTGCCACGGGGCATATTTGTCAGTCATCCTGCTCACCAAACACAAATATACGAACACACACACAAGCATAAACACATCTGTACAGCACATCCTCAGCAACCCAAACAAACACTCTGCAAATACACGCTGCAGAGGTCCTGTTGCAGTGCGCGAAATTAAAGATTCTCTAATGTTGCCTACACGGCATGATTACTTAAGCGTCTGCGACTGATCAAAGACCGCACTCATCACTTTCTGGGGATTCAGCCATTAAAGCGGCAACGTGGTAAAATAAGGGTTAAGAGGAATCGCTCGCTCCTAGACTGAAGTGTCAACAATAACACTTTCAAGTCTGAGTTTCTTTTTATCCTCTTTTCAGAATAGCAGTTGTAAAGTTACAAACTCACAACTGCAGATTCAAAGGCTCATGGGTGAAAGGCTCCCTTGAGTTATCTTCCAGTGTGTGTGTGTGTGTCTTTTCGATGCTGTGCATTTGTGTGTGTGTGTTCGCACACTGTTCAGCATCAGGATCCTGTTCCTTCAGGATGCTGTCAAGATGGAGAGTGAGCCCCCCCCCCCCCCCCCCCCCCCCCCGCCGCTCCTCCACCAGCTTGGAGGCTGTTTGATTTAGACTGTGCAGATGGGAGTCGACCCACTGGGTGTCAAGTAGGGGATCGTGTCGACGTGCTGTCAGGGTTTGGTGGGGAATACATTGTGGTGATTTAGAGAGCCAAGGGTCAGATAGATTGACAGGCCAGCAGGGGTAAATTATTATGGAAAAGTGAGGAGGAGGAAATGAAGCTAGCAAAGGGGAGAGTGAATTTTGCAAAGATGAGGCAGGGGGGGACGAAACCATAAAGATGGTATGGAGATGGGATAAATGTGAAATTTGTACTGGAAAGAAGAGTAAAATCACAGTTCCCGCTCTTCGAACCTTTAAACATGGCTAATCCCTGGGACGGCATGACTATCAGTAGAGTTGGGGGAATTCCTGATGGGACGGGCGTGGGAAAAATGACTTCATCTTCTTTACAATCCCCATTCATCTACCAGCGCAAGACCGCGCATCACTGTAGATCAGATGGGATTTACCATCTGAAGGAGTTCCCCCCTCCCAAATATTGAAGTTCGTTGGTGATTATAGAAAACAGGAAGAGGCCAAGAAGAGCTGAAAAGGCTAGGCTTAAAAAAGAGAAGGGGGTTGGAGGAAGCTGTCAAATGTGCTGAGTTAACTAACCTGTTTACCAGCCAGTAAACACAAGGTCTGCATAGACTATAAGGCTAGCACAATGAAGTAATAAAACCAATATAATAGAGGTCACTAGCCTAGTTTATTTTGTAGAGCTCAATAGGTACACGATGAATCACAGATGCCCTACAGTTTTAAGAAGAAAATAAACATAATTTTAAGGTTCCAGGATGATCTGTGTAATATCGAATTACTCCTTTTAATTTAATGTTTTTATAGCATCAGAGCAGCAGATACGTTCATCAGACACTGCTGAGCCTGATAAGCATGGAGAGGCCATGACAGAGGGGACAGGTAGGGAATAGTCTTAACAGAGTTAAGTCATTTAAATTAAGTTATTCATGTCTAGTGTAAAATATAACATGCGGAGAATAGACATGATAGATTCTATATCCTATCAGGACTGAATATATGATGGTAACTAGCCTCATTTATTTTAGCCTGTCAAGTCAAATAGTCGATGTTGTGCATCACAGATATTAATTATAAACTATTATCATATGTAATATATAATTGTTGAAAAAAACAACAACCCCCCAAAAATTCCTCCTCCTCAGAAAAAGTGGGCCGAGTATGACCAGTAGATGGGCTGAAAAAGGGACCCCACCCTGCCCCACCCTATCTAATCCACTTCATGTTGCTGCCTTTGAGTGTCGTATTTTTTTTTCTCCTTTCCCCAGTCTTCGTGTCATGCCGTTGTTTGATTTCATGTCGTATCACTATTCATACAATGATCAGACAAAACCGCATTGGGATCTTAATCAAAATAATGGCTCCTATTAGCCTTCCCAGAAAAAGACTCAGACAAAGACTCATAAATCCATCCCTATTATACAATTGAACCTGTGATGGAGACCAAGGCACAAATAGAGGCGTCATGTATGGAAACAAATTTCATTTGGCAGAGTGAATTAGTTTATCACTTTAATATAGCTTCAGAAGTGATGGTATGGGAGAGGAGAAATGGCAGTATTCCCCTGGGTAACAAATATGATATTGGCAGTTAAAATTGCAAAACTGAAACCCAGTAGAGAAATTAATTACTGACAAACCAATAACCCAGCTGGAGACCCAAGATATTGTGGAAAGTCTTTAAACTCTCTAAATAAGACAATTAAAAAAAAAAATCTTTATCGCTCTATCATTATGTTGCAAATCGTTCTAATCCTGTGACTTCAATTCTTTACTCGATGTGTCGTGAAATGAAAAGATGTAAATCATACAGAATCATACTGAAAAGCTGCAAAGCAATAAAACTACACATTGAATATGAATTAGGGGGGAGATATGAAACTCTGTCTGTCCTCCCGGATGCTTTCCTCATCTTTTTTCTGTCTCTTGCAAAATTATCTCTTTGTCTCAGCAACATAGAGAATTCCCCTCAGCGTCACTCCTTGTGGACCACAGTCAGCTCTATGAAAGAGCCTTTATTGTCCACCTCAGTAGCTATAATTAGAGTAAATTGACCCTCTGTCCAGTGTATTTCCCCACTGCGTGTATCTGTCTCTATGAAGTCTTCTGTTTAATGTCAAAGATGTTCCTCTGCCTAATTGTGTGCATCAGTCACAATTCACAGTGGCGAAGTAATTAATTAGTCATCAAATACCAGTGTTGGAATATTGCTTTTAATTTGTTAAAGACAATGTAAAGTATCTTCTGATGGATTATTCAGACACATGAAAATTTCTGTCCTATAGCTTCTGGATAGCTGCACAATTGCACTACATTAAACTATATCAAAATCATCGATATTGTCGGCTTCACAGATGACATATTTTTAATTTGCCTTTGAGTCTTTGCATCCAAAGCTCTTGATCATTTTCAGAAAATATAAAGGCATAAAGGAGTCTACTTTGCAAGGACCGTATCATAATCTAGAGTACAGTACAAAAATCTTGAGCCAACCCTCCGTTCTTTATATTTTGCTTCCAGGGAGCCACAATTTGTAATTTGTTAAATTCAACAGGTCTTTAGCAACTTAACCAACTCAACCACTTAACAGTGACTTATGCCTTATTAACGAATGAAAAAGGCTCCTAGCTCAAAGGATGAATCAGTGTTGTATCTACATATAACAGACAACTTAGCAAAGAGTCAGAATTAGAAAGGCATGTCCTCAATAAATAGGAAAAGGAAATCCAGAAAAGACCTGACACAGGACCTGAGAGATGCAGTTGATCCAGTCTTTCAGATGCAGTCTTCAATTGATCCATCGACTGTTTGCTGAAACCTCATCACAAGTGAGAGGGCATCTAGAAGCCATTCCTAAGGAAGGGAAACAGGGGGGAAGCTGGAGTGTTGCTATTTACACAAAAACTGAACTGAAAATCAGTTGCAACAGGTCTCATGGACTGATGAGTCCATATTTATTTATTTTTCTTTAAGTTTAAGAGATACAACAGTGAGTGTATATAACCATCTGTAAAACATGTTGGAGGCGCTATCATAGTTTGGAGCTACATTTCAGCCAGTGTTGTTGGGCATCTTGTCAAAATAACTAATGCAGAATTGTACCACCAGATTTAGATCAACCATACAATGCCATCTGGAAAGCTGATTGGCAACAACTGAATTTTTCAGAATGAAAATGATCCTGAACAAGCTGCCACTGCAGTAAAAGCACGCATGGATAGAAAAACACACAAGAGAACACCATCAGTCATGGATTGGCCTCCCCTGAGCCAACATCTGAACATCACTGGAGCAAAGTAGGATCATCTAAAAGCAGCTAACATCCAAAAAAGAGCTATTTCTGAAGAGTACTTGAAGAAATCACAAAAAAGGTTGCTTAAGAGTTTGGACTGTGTTGTTGACTTCATGCTTGTTAGATTTGTACAAACTCTGTTGTCGTCATAGATACTGTTTTTACGTGTATGTGCTGTGCAGCTATGAGGCATTTTCAAAATGTAAAGAAATGAGGCCTGGCTCATGACTTTTTGCACAGGTCTTTATATTAAACACAAAATCTTAACAGGTGGGGAAGTAACAAAGTACAAATACTTTGTACAAAGTACAAATACTTTGTACAAAGTACAAATACTTTGTTACTGTACTTAAGTACAATTTTCAGGTATCTGTACTTGAGAATTTAGTTTTCTGACAACTCTTTACTTTTACGCCTCACATTTTAAAACAAATATCTGCACTTTGTACTCTTTACTATACATTTTCAAAACAGGCTCATTACTAGGGGTTACTATTTCACGTCACTGCGAGTCAAACCGATTTGAACCGGAACAGTAACACATGAAAGGCAGTCCTGCTCGTGTATTAATCACCAGAGGATGTAAAAGAGATGACGTGTGCCAAAGTCTGGGGTTAAAAGTTTGCTGGTGTTGTTACGGTGCTTCAGGTGTTGCACTACAGAAGATGAAGGAAGTGGCAGAAAATCCATCCATCCATCCATCCATCCATCCATCCATCCATCCATCCATCCATCCATCCATCCATCCATCCATCCATCCATCCATCCATCCATCCGCTTCCTCTTATCCTTTTCAGGGAGCCTATCCCATGGCAGAAAATTTCAACCGCAATGTTTCTTTCAGCTCAAGAAACATGAGCAAACACAAACTGATTTTTAGCTGATGATGCTTAGATTCACTGACAGAATTCCACCTTCATGCCAACTTTATACCATGTTGAAAAAAGACAACATAAACTGTGTACTGTCACTGTCAAGGATGGAAATCAGCCAGGACAACTCATGAAACACCTGGTTGAATTCAGCTGTGTACATCCACAAAGAGCAGCAGCTCAGCTCAGCTCAGCTCAGCTCAGCTGACCACAGCTGACCACTAAGAAAATCTAATGTGAGTTGTTATTTTCTCCACACTGAGCCATTACAACCAATTTTAGGGTTCCCCCACCTGCTGAATTCTTTACTTAGAGGCAAAGTCACCCTCTACAATTTTTTTCTGATTCAAGCGGAGTACAATTAGAATTAAAAATGAGGCTTAAGTTTGTATTTCCTTCTTCTAATATTATTTTATTATTATATTAATATAGCACAAGGCTCACTTAGCTTTTACAAAAATAGCTGGTCAAAACGTCTTCTAATTTTTACTTTCTTACTTTTCATTTCAGAGCCTGTACTTTTTTACTTTTACATGTTAAAGTTGAATGAGCACCTCAACTTTTACTGCAGTATTTTTTAACACTAGTATCTGTACTACAGAATGTCTGCACTTTTGCCATCTCTGGGTATTTTAGTCACAGTAGTAGAAGTGGCCTAGTGTTACAGCATCTCACAGACACCCTTCATTTGCATTTCATAAAGAGATTTTGTAGGTGGGGAGGTATCTCAGCGTGTAGCATCAGCATGTAGCTCTGGACTAACATACCTTCTGAAAAATGCATTTTTAGAGTGAATTGTCTTTAAAAATGCATGAATAAAATGTACGTCCTCTGGAGGAAAGCATTGGTTTTTTTTTTGAAAGCACTGAATTGTATTTTTCCTGACATCTTTTCTGCAGTCAAAGCAACCATTGACTGGACCACTGGTGAGATATGTGAGCGTTGCCTTTTTTGCTGGCTCCATACTACCAAATTTAGCTCGGTATGATAAACACAGAACACAATACTGACAACATCTCTGACCGCATTATGATACTTTGGGGAATTCACATGTCATTGCCCCATTGTGGCTTTCATTACACTGGCTGCTTATTAAGAAGACACGGCCTCGTTGGTTTACTAATTTATTGATTTGTTGCTGAGAAGCTGGCTGCATTTTTAATGAAATTTGGGTTTGTGATATATCTCAGAACTGTAGGCTACTTCTGCACTGTTGCTTTAAGTTACATCATGCATCTCCTCTGAGATTTTGACAGGGTTTCTCAATACTTCTAGAATTTGTTCTTCATCTGTACGCTGTGCTTCTCTTCTCGTTTTCCCTTTGGACCGTTCTTCTCAATGTCCTTGGCATAACTTTCATGCCAGCTCATTTGTTTCCCATCATCACTGGATACACTTTTAAACAGTTTAGACAGACAGAGGCAACATTTTACTCGTACAAATGTATCGTTTGCACAGTTAGTATTTCACAGACGTGGCTGAATGTTTAAAACAACGGGGAGCCCGTTTGCCACACGACATGTATAATAAAGGAGCACAGACAATCCGCTTTTCTTCAGACATTAAGGTAAGCGAGCTGAAGCGAACTGGATGCCGTCCAGTGACAGAGTCGCACTTGCCGTTTTCTCACATTTGAAATACAGTGTGCTTTGAGTGTTTTGAATCCCTCTGAAGGCCATATTTATTTGAAGTGTTTACATTTAAGTGTATTGATTTGCTTTCACTTGCCTCATTCTCGCTGCACTCCTACACCTCATTTGAATGAGCCATAAATGAAATAGATGGGGCATGAAGCACAAGCATGAGGACAAACTTGCATTGAAACAGCATCCTCAAGTACTTCAGGTGATACAAGTATCAGACTGTCTGTATCTGCAATGGAAAATTTTGGTAGAAACCATTGCTCAACTTATGACTGCATGAGAGCAGTTAATTATGATGTACAAAAATAACCTGTGAGCAGTGATCAGGGTTTTGATAAGATAAGAAGTAATAAGAATAAGATCATACAGTTTCGACATGTCTGCACATTGAAGTACTCGTAAACACTGTGTAACTCAGGATGCGACCGCCACTAAAAACAAGGCCGAGACGCTGTACGCTTTACTCCTACTCTGTACACTGCTGTGCTCTCTATGACTCCTTGCTTCAAGTAAAAGTTGTTGAAAATGTGATTCTGTGACTCTGTGGTCATTGCTTAAACGTTTGATAAAATTTCTCCTGACAATCTGTCTTCTCTTCATGTCTCAGTGATGTTGTGACTCTACTTTCTTGGAGGCGTTTTATCTGCTGTGTCAGCCATGATATATTCATTAGGGTTGGATTACAGAGAGTGGGAAAGGATCAGGTTTTGAGTGGGTTGTAATCCCCATACACGGGCCTAATTTAATCTTACCTACTGTGCCATCCTATTACACACTACACCCACCGCATGTATTCAAGTGCTGGCTGGAGGAGAGCAGATGGGGGGCATACGGGGTTAAAACAGGGTAACGTCAGACAAAGGAGTGTAAGACAACGAGGACGGATCGTAAGAAAAGACCTACGGAGAAGGAAAATTGATTATGAACAGCAGGAGAGAGAGAATCAAGTGCAGAGGAGAAAAAAAAAAGCTGAAAACATCAAAGAGAAAAGAATTATCCAATAGATGAGATTTGGTGAAAGGTGTCCAACTATAATGGTTGCTGGTTTCTTTCCTGTATGAGTAGGCAGAAAACATTTCTTACAAAAACTGTTTATCTCTGAGATTTCATTTTTATGTAATTAAAGACTTTAAATATCCCTCCCGTTATAAGACTGCAAATCCATCACAGTGTGCTAGAAATTATTCATTAGACTTATTAGAAATTCTAAACAGGGATGTCTAAAGAGTTAGTGAAGGAAACTGCTTAGGCATATTTTGTTTGGCAACTTCTCCTATCTGCCTGCTGCCCAGTGTATCCAGGGATGCCTCGCCACCTCATTATATTTATTTGGCCAAGTTGCAAAATAATTTGCATGCCACAGAGACTTTACACAGCGACGAGAGCGGGTTTATATAATGTAACCTAACTTCTGTTGTTTTTGCTACCATTTCTGACCTACATCCCTCTCATCAACCATCCGTATGTGCTCTTAGCCAGAATAAAATAGGCCACGCTTCCCTTCTACACACTCCACACACTATCTACCTGAAAAGGATCCTGCATGTGAAACTGTTCTTCTTATTCCCTCCTCTTTGTTTGTAAAATCAGGTTGGTGTTGCAATCGTTTCAGTCTGCTCTCTGAATTGATTAGGGGTAATTGGGCAGAGCACTACAGAGAGCCTCTCACAGGCCCAAGTTGCCATAACACGACTCTATATATTGCTATAAAACTGTCTGTTTACATCAGCCACTGTACTCTGCTGCTCACCAGGAACGTGTTTGTGGCCAAACTCACAGGGCGCACTTGGTGCAGCTATTTTGTAAACCATTTGTTTAAATCTTTGCTGAAGAGAGGATTTACTTGTGTAGCAGGATGCCTTGAGGATTGTTAATGTGAAGAAAAGATGAAAGGGACAGTCCCCAAGAGAAAACGCAGGAGCAACAAGAAGGAAAAAAACAAAAAACAGAAAACAACACAGCTTTATTCAGGGGGGCACATGCCACACACAGGGAGATGAAGAGGGAACGGATGCAAAGCATAAACAAACCACATGGAGATGGATAAAGAAACTGGAGAGAATAGACCGAGGGTCCGGACATTGTTAATGAGCTTAACGAGGTAATTATACGCAAACGCAGAGACGTCATCCTCCGGGCCTTCAAGCAGGTTGGGAGGGGAAAGGGGAAGTAGGCGAGAGAGCTGCCAGACAAAGAGAAGACCTTTATTATCAGTCACCTTTTAATCATTTTGATTGAACAATTAAAGTTTGATCCTGCTCGGGGCGTGCGTAGGAACTGTGAGAATGTGGAGGTTGAGATGGGAAGGCGCTGCGAGAAGATAAAGAGGAAAAGACACAGGGAGCAGAGGAAGATGGGAGGGTAAAGGACAGAGAGCCCGCAGAGATTAAAATGTCAGCGCAAGCAGAGGCAGATGCACACCTGTCAAGCACAAATTCGCCTGCACATCTTGCAGACTGAACAGACAGCATGCGCTCTCTGCTGGAATGACTTTAATTCCCAGTATGCATCTTCCACCTTCATATGTCTCTTTAGCTGTTTTTCGATGCTAGTTCCCCTCCATAATCCTACGTGCCATTTTGTTTCTCCTTTCAGTAGTCCAGACAGTTTATGGTTTATTTATGTATGCTGCAAACGCTGTTTTGACCAGTCTGTGGTTCAGAAGGGGGACAAGTAAGCCAACAATAAAATGTTAGTGACAGGGCTGTTACCAGCTTTGCAGCCATCACACACGCGCCGCTTCCCGTGCTTCGACCCTCGGCCTGCCTGCGGGGCCCGTCCGCCTCCACAAGTGTCAGGACAGCTGGTTTGTCCTTTCAGTTTCAATAAAGGAAAGATGTCTCAGAGTTATTTGAGACGTGTTGTCATGCAAAACCCGTGTTTGTTTGGCTAGTTGTAGCAGGCAGGAGTTGCTGACATGCTTTGTGGGTGTCCTATATAGAAACCAGCAGAATCAGCGGGTTTTAATCCGTACTATCATGGGGTGAAGATGAATTAGATATCTGCCACTGTTGCAGGGGATTTAGTGTACCAGAGCGTTACCCAGAGCGTTTTCTCTATGAGAAAAGATGTATCGTTATGCTCTGTGTGCTTAGATCAACAGTTTGTGTGTGTGTGTGTGTGTGTGTGTGTGTGTGTGTGCATATAGATGTGCATTGTCAGAACATGTTCCTCAATGAACATAGCATCTTGTTGTTCAGCTGCAGGCGAAGGTTGCTAGAGTGTTCTGTGCTTCCCTGTGGCCTTTCTCTCTCTCTGTTTTCCTCTCCCGCTCTCATTGGAATTGGAGACAAACTCTTTCTGTCACCTTTCATAACTGAAGCAAAATGGGAAGGAAAGAGATATGAGAGGCTATTTTAGGGACGAGGCCAAGGCTGGAGCTTTTTTGTTTATGAGGCAATACCCCAAGTGGATAGGGAAAAGAAAAGTGATGTGATGCAGGAGGAATGAAGCAAGGAAGATAGGAGCTGCAAAAGAGATGAAACAGCATCCTCACTTCTTTCTTTTTTCATTTATTTATTTTTTGCTTATTCACTCTGTCTGCCTCCTGGAATAGATAATATAAAGCCAGATATGCTTGTCACTCCCTTTAAATGTCTGACGGGAGATGACGCAAACAGACTGATGCACACACAGTCGGGAGAGAACAGGTTGTCTGTTTACCCTCTTTCATATTGCGCCTTGCTGAAAATTGATGCGCGCGCCGCAAAATGTCACGTCCTTGATCTCTTTGCACCACTACACACTGGTGCGTAGAGGGGCTGGAGCTGTGCAGAGATGCGGGGAGGGGGATTTACAGAGGGGTCTGCAGAGGAAACAGGGCTGTGCGCCTCAGATAACACTGCAGCCTTTGATGGAGCCTGGCCCTTCTCTGTTGGAGAGCGCAAGCTGCTCCGCCTCAGATACATCCCCACCTTGGACTCCACTGGTAATGATTGGATTTAGTTACAGAGCAGAAATGGGTTTTCTGATGATAATGATAACAGATGCGAAGGGAGTTAGTCAGCCACTTAGGGTCGAGGGACCGTATCGAAGCTGTGCCAGCCTGCAGATTTCCCCTTAGACTCCCCTGCCTCTCGCAGGCTTGATAGAAGCTGATGGTGGAGGTTGATAGAACGCTACCTGTAATTGCATTGTGTATGATCCTAGAAGGGTGGCTGTAATGAAGATGTAGTGCAGGATAGCTGCATTCCACAAGGCAGTTGAAGCTTGGTAGGGGGTCTGAAGGAGTTTAGAGAGAGAAAAGGCGTGGTTTTCTACTTATAGCATGAACCAACCAACAGGGAGTAAAGACTGACAATAGAAGGGTAAGAGAGACAGGAGTGGAATTAAAAGACTTAAAAGTTGACAGCCAGGAATGATAAACTCTTTCAAGTGGGGTAGCATGTAGACAAAATGAGGGAACTGGAGAAAGACGGGAGATCGGGGAAAGAGCAAGTGAAGGCGACACGCAGGAGACAGAAGATGAAGGTAGTGAGTATAAAAGTGCACATCTATGACGAAGGAGACAGGGGATGGGGGGATGGGGTGAGGAGGATGAACATGTGGGAGGGGGCAGGGAGAGAAATATTTGCACTGTGCCACTGAGCTGGAGTCAAGAGGTTGTCATGGTGATAGCGAGGTGAGAAAAGAAAAGGGAGGCAGGGGTATTGACACCTACACACACACACACACACATATATAAAAGCTCATACACACAAACTACAGCAAACAAAATTCATCATTCATAAGAATACTGACCTGTCACATCTCGTGTAAACAGACTTTTTCACGGGGATGCACACAGAGTGGGTGTGCACAACCAAGCTGAGGTCATGTATGAAGCCTGGTAGTCATATTACTATGCAAACTCTTTTCCATATTGCTTTGCTTTCTTTTATCCTCAATCAGTCCTATTTGAATGGCATGCAAATCCTTTGAAACTGACTTTAGAGTTACCTTTAATCTGCTGCTGCATGCACCTGCCTGTGTGTGTATCTGAACCTTTCTGTGTGCGCAACAAGCAGCTCTATTTGTGCATGTTTGTCTGAGTCTGTGCACATACTTACATAATAACCATCTGTAATTTCATATAAATATTAAAAATGATAAACCTACTGAGGCAACAAAGGGAAATGTAAAAATCAGAGGATTTTTGGTGAGAGTAGTCTGAAAACCTGTAAACTTTATAACAGTTTGCTAGAATTAAGTCCCAGGTTTCTTTTCCTCTTAAATAAAATCAGCTTCACGTTAACTATTAGGAATTCATCAGACTCAGCTGAAAACATCTTGAATCCTTATTGATTAAACCAAACGAGTGATTTGCCTTTGTAGTGTGGGGAAAGATTTTGGTGTGTAAAAGATTAAAAAAAAAAAAGCAAGCACAGCAAGAAGAAAAAACATTTCCATATTGAACAACAAACAAATCAATACCACTGCTCATTCATAATGCCGGCTCTTATATGAAATATGTACTGAGTGTCAAGAGGCAGTGCTTGCTAAAAAAAAAAGAAAAAAAAAGTGCACTGCAGCTGATGACTCGATAATCATTTTTTAAACTGTTTCCAGTTTTACACAAACCTAAAGAATACTGCAAACACAATCCTTTCTTTAATCTTGTTCTTCCTCCTTATCAGTACACACAGAGCCACAAACACACCCTGTTTCTCCACTCCATAGATATTTACTAGCTGTTTAGGGGATCTCCTTCCTCGTCCCCAGAAGACCTTGTATTTGATTAAATGAGTAGCACTTAAAAGAGAGTGCAACTTTTGACAAAGTTAATGGGTTTGTCAAGAAGCTTTCTGTGTGACCTGGTACATCATTTTAAACATGTGAATCAATAGATCTTCGAATCTGTTTTGGTAAATCTGCATCTCCTCTACTTCTACTACTGTAGCTAGTTTAAGTTTGTGTTATATAATTTTTAAAAAACATTTTGCAGGGTTTCTCTTGTTTGCTTTGCTTTGACAATGAAGTGCTAAGCTGGAACATTTTGTGTGTGGATGCAAACATGTGTTGCGTATGTTTTCATTAATGGGATTTCTGTAATTTCCTTTGCAATTTTTTCATGTCTCTACAAGCCCAGTGTAAGGCTAGAAAATAAAATCCATCCTCTTTCCCATAGTCGTTGGGCCACTGGGGCTCTTCCATGCAAACGTGTTAGCAAAGCACTATGTGTGACCTTGCCCTGCCAGCAGCTCATTTCCCTGAAGTGGTGGAAAAAACCGGATTACATCCAACGTAAGGAGACCTTGACAAATGTGTCTGGCAAAGACTGAAGTCTTGGCATAAAGCTTTCTGCAGAGAAGCCCACGGGCAAATCTATCTACTAGAAATTTAAGCATAAATAAAAGGAAAAATACCTGTGGTTGCAAAACCTGGAAAATGGAGACACAGAAACAACTCTCAAATTTGTTTGGTATGAATCCATTTTCATTGAGGTACGGGGCTAACTGCTATCTATCCTGTTATGATAGGTAGGTGACATAAACACTCCGAACAACTCTTCAGGTTATGACATGCTGATTTTCCCTGTGGATGTGGCCACGTGTTCTTATGTGTCACACAAGTGGCTGGCAGCTGAGTCTTGCAGCGCTATATAGGTCACTTATCACCTGACCCGAGGGACCACACCCTTCTCTGTCAGATGCATGACTGAACGCACAGCACTTCTTAAGAAATCACTACCTGCAACACACTGCAGGCCTCCCTCCACCTGCTCTCTGCACTGATTCAACCCACACATATGCAGACATATGCTCCTATTCACACCTGAGGCTCATGTGATAACTAAAGCACTACAGCCTTCCCTTTTTGTTTTTACAGCTTTCACTGCATTTATGGATAGCGGATTAAATAACAGCAAGACCTATATGGAAAAATTACCACAGAGTCAATGTTTGGTGACCATCTAAATAAAATAGTATAGCTTTTCAAGCATCGTATGCAATGCTTCAGTGACTGGTTTCCTGCTGGCCCTCTTTTTTTGTTGCTTTAGCTTGTTTGTGATCTGCAACTAAGCTGCTGTGTTTGGTTTCGAGGCTAACAGCGACAGATACTACACTAATGTTAGCTCCTTTTCACAGCCCAGCCTATCTCCAGTTTGATCCCCAAAGGCTTTACTAACAAACAAACATAAAATCTCCTTTTCCCCATCTGAGCTCGTATTTTTTATTTTTTTACTTTTTTATCTTGAAGGGATGAATAGCTGTGTACGAACACATTTACTGAAGTATCTCCCCTGAATCTCAGTTCCCAAACAGAATATGTCCTCACAGGGGAACAAAAAAGTGTCAGTGAAGGTCAAAATGCATGTCAAAATAAAAATAAAAAGAAGCAAAGTTATTCACTCTGGGGGATGAGGAGAGGGAGGAAGCGGCTGACTGTCAGAGATAAAAAACAAACAAACAAACTAACAAACAAAAGAATGCAAGGGGTGTAGGGTGGAGCGGGAGACATGAAAGGGGAAAGAGAGAAGGTCACTCGTAATAGCTCTTCCACATAATTTCATAATGCCATGATTGCCCCTATTTGCTCAGGCTAACACCATTAACTCTCTGCTGTATGGACACTAAACCATTATGGCACAAGAAATAGCTTCACAAGCTGTATACGATCACTGCTCCTACAATACAGTTTACACAACAGTGTGCCTATAAGATGTATGGTGTGTATAAGTGTGGAATTATTTTGTAGTGAACCATTGTGTGTCTTATCTTACCTGAGAGGAAGTGTGTGCGTGCGTGCGTGCGTGTGTGTGTGTAGGAGGGGTGTGGGTGGGGCGTATCTGCATGCAACACATCTTATATCTTCAGTGTGACACTGAGGGTGTGTCTGTAATTAGCGCTCTTTGTGCTGCAGGCACAGACTGACTGATGCTGTTGCTAATGAGGCAAATGACGCCCACGAGCAGAAGTTCAGCAGCAGTAAGGGTTTATATTTGAGTATGTGTGAGCACAAAGTCACAGTGTGTGTGTGAGTGTTTGCATACGCATACAGAGTGCACAGCAGGCTTTAGTGTACAGAAAAGATTTGATTTGCTTCCTTCTTATTGTGTGTGTGTTTGGTTTTTGTAAGACTTGGTTTTCTGTTTTCTTTTAATTTTATTACGTTTAGATTCCAGGATAAATGAAAGGAAATGGAAGTGATTTTCATTGACCACATGTTGAACCTGTTTTACTCCCCCAGAGCAAAGTCTGCGCCCATGTTTTTATCTACCCGGTCGCACAAACATCTCCATTCAATTTTGCCCCCCTGTTTTTTGTACATACATACATTTTCATTTCGCACAACCAGCTGACTGACAGGCAAGACAAGTAAATTGTCTTATCAGTTTTGAACTTAAGTGCACAGCAACTAGCATGCCAGAAGGAGAGAGTCAAAGGCAGCACTCCATCTGCAAGACTGGCTCCATTAGCTGATAAGAGCGATTAGCTGACCTGCTGACACACAGACTGATCTTCACTGATACATGCAGCAACAGAGACAGGCTGATGTGTGCATAAACACACACACACACACGCACGCACACACCGGGAATCTGATACAGTATTACATGGGGTAACACCCCTGTGTTGATCATTAAAGAGCTTTTACTGGTCAGGGTTCCCATAACTAGATCTCTTTTCCTTTAATGTCATTTAGGCTTCACCTTTCTTTAAAAATAATCCCTGCAACCTACTTCTTTCTCTCTTTGCTTTCATTTATGATGAAATTTTAATTTTTCAGACTTTTTTGTTCTCAACTTTGTTGTTAGCCCCACCCATCTGGTCTCCCGCCGATGCTGCCCTTTTTTTTCTCTTTGTTAGTTTTCCTTTCTCGTGCCTGCATCGCTTCTTCCCTCCATCCACCTCTCCTGTCTCTCTCCAGACCTGACGGATATCTTAATGAGTCCACTCCCTTCTCCTTGAATTATTCACCACTTTTTTTTTGTGGTTGTTGCCACCATTCCTATTGTATCTTAAGGGGAAAAACATCAATAAATAAACCACGCCAGAGGTAGCTTCTTCTGCAGTCTTGGTAATATGCTGAATAACTGTGAAATAAAGAGAGAGAAATCTTGCACTGCTGTTTTGTATTTTAACTTTGTGTTGTATAAGTTTGTAAATTATTTAGCCTTATAATCCCTGAATTTGCAAGCTATAAATATGTGCAAACAGTGAATATATGAGCACACCCAGTAATTACACTTGTGTGTGTGTGCTGAGAGGAAAGTCTGTCAGTTTGCACCACTCAGTGCCTACGTGTGTGTGCATATGTAAGTGATACCGCAAACCCGATAGTGTCCATGTGTGTGAATAACTGAATTTGTATGTACAAGGGGGGATGCACTGTGGAGACCATGTTGTTATGGCAACCAGGATAGGGAGGGAGTGGGCGGTTGCCCTCACGGCTCCTCTGACAACCTTTATTTTCTCCTGCGTTGAGCCACTCTAATATTAACCCCTAATGCATGTCAAAATGGAGGGAGGGGGTGAGACCTGTAGTGAGGTGGGGTCCTCGAAAGCAGGTGCGCCTTTTGGAAAATGATGGCGATGCTGTGTGGTGTGCCTTCTGCCATCCCGTTTGACACCAGTGGGAGTAGAAAAGTATGCAACTGCTGAGCTTATGCTAATAGCGGTATTGATAAATTCGCTGTCTGTGTATCGTGATTTTAGATAAGCTGTAGCTCTGCAGCTAAATTTCCATTTGGAGTTGACTGTGGATCATCAGTTTTGAGATCTATGTTTCTGGGCCTTTCAAACAAAGGGTACTGGCATGATGGCACTGGCAAGAGGCTTTATAGCACAGTGGGAAACCACTGTGCTATAAAGCCTCTTTTCCATTAAAGTTGCAAATATTGAATTAACTAGCCACGCTGCCTATTGTCCAAGCTAAAGTGCTACACCAGCAGTTTATTAAAGTGATGGAGTGAAAAGGGGTTCAATGCAGAGAAAAGAGGAGAGAGGAGGAGGAGGGACTCTGAAATGTATTGTGAAAAGCGATCAGAAGGGCATTGAAGAAAGCTTTTAGTGTCGGCTACCAAGAGGCCTGACACTGAAAGAGAGGAGAAGACTGATGAAAAAAGAAAATGGTGACAGGAAAATGGGTGCTCATCGTTCTTAGACAGTTCCTATTATAAAGGTGGGCTCCTAAGTAGAAACGCTTTTGCAAAATGCGAGAAATTCCTATAAGAAAGGCAATCTTCACAGCGGTGAGTGATTAATGACAAATGACTGTGTTAAAATTGGGGAACAGAGCGGAAACAGGGAGCTGGTATTATTTCACATGATTTGTGGTATTTTTCTGCTGTAGCGACAAAGTGGGCCGGAGACTGGTCTCACTGCAACAGGCTCATGCATTAAGTATGACCCTGCCAGAGAGAGGAAGAGGGGAGGGTCTGAGGGAGAAAATCAGACAGCCACACCAAAGGCAGCAGGTATGGACAGTCACTGTCAGTCTGGGACCAAACCAAATGTATGGCAGGGGGAGTAGATGAATTATGAATTTGGGTGAATTTAGGGCAAATTGTGCCGACAGGAAGAAGATATCTATGAATAATTCACTCTGTAGGATGCCTGATCATCTACCCCCCACTAGCATCACCTTGTTTCACAGACACTCCACCTCGCTCGTACTTGCCATTGACCTTTGCAATTTCTCACTGCCCTTCTCCTGTAACGCCCCTAACCAGCCGTCCTCTTTCTTTAGGTACTGCTTCCCTTGCTTTTGTCTAAATGACACCATCTCTCCCCTGTACCTCTATCCAAAAAATCTGATGCTTCTTCAGACAGAAGAACCCTGGGGGAAGAAGAAGGGGTAAAGGGGGGCACGTATTCATTTATTTTTCTCCCCCCTCCTTCTGTCCTGCATCTTCTCCTCCTACACGTCTTCACAGCTGGAGGTAGTTAATATTTAAAAGCAAGGCATGACAGGGCACGAGACCTGTACACATGCTTGAACACACCCACACATGTACACTCGTGAATCCAACAGAGCGGTTGTATCTGATCAAAATGTGCTGAAAAAAAAAATTATATATGTGTGTATATATATATATATATATATATATACACACATTTTCAGCACATTTTGATACTATACATATACTAACACGGATGCATGAGGTTATGTATAAAACAGGAGTGAAATGATGTACTTGTGGCTGACTGGCATAATGGAGATGAGAATATATGTGAAACTCAAGACCTGATTAGACTCCTGAGGTTTGATCCCGTGTTATTGCCCCACCTTCTTCATAAACAAGCGAGGCCATTAAGTACAGGAAGTGCCCGACAACGCACAACATGTCTGCTTAATGCTAATTACAACATTTTGCAGAGGAAGGATGGGTGGGATCTTCTCTCTAATGGGTGACAGGGGGTTACACATCAGAACAGTGCTGCAGTGGTTAAACTTTACTAATGATGGCAGTACTAACAGCATAATGCAAAATGTTTGAGTTATTTGCATTTTCTAGGCAAAATGCCTCAAAGCAAAGCATGAATATTTAAAGGAGCTGCTAAATCGACTCGGTCGATTCGGCTTGTTTGATACGTGACCTGTTGTTGACTAATTTTCAGCAACGTGGTAGCAAAACAGAAATGACCTTGCCCTCGGATCGCAGCACAATGCTGTACACTCCAGTCTCTCTGTGATTGAATGACTTTTGATGGTGCCCGCTGACATCCCAGTGGTGATAATAGTTTTTAAAAGCACTCAAACACTGTGAAGGTTCATCTCAGCCCAGCTGCGAGCAGCCATCCCAGGCGTGACCTTTGACCCTGTCAAATGAAGCAGGTAACAGGGATGGGATTGGATCACTGACAGGTGCACAGCAGACGCCCTGAAGAAGTGAAATCAGACATCTGCTTCAATGACGGTCTCTTGCTCCTGTGATAATGGAGTGACCACGAGGCTCCATGCTGTGTACACAGTGTGTATTTGGGTGTGTTAGTGTTTTAGTGGGGCTGAGGTCGCTTCAGTCTGGGCGATCAGCATGTTTGGGTGGCAGGGTTGGCTTTGTTACAAGCAACCTTTCAGTCTCAGTCTTATGTGACAGTCATTTCTTCACCATTCCCATCCCATTATAGTGTTCCCCTTTACTGCTCCTCCTCAACATGACTGGAATATTCTTCTGCAAGCTTTGCCTCCTCCTGACTAAAGCCCACTGGACCATGCCCTTTTATCTTTTTGATATCCTCTGTCAGACCACTCCAAGTGTCTGTCTGTCCTCTTTCCTTTCTGTCGGTCTAGTCATGCATTACAAGCTTCTTTTGTGTGTTTCCCTGTGCGTGTGTGTGTGTGTGCGTGCACATAGCACACTTCCTCTGTGAACTGTGATTGGCAGAATGACAAGGTATAGCACGCCTAATCATTAATCAGCGCCTTGCTTTGCTCCACACAGCGCTCCCTTGCCATCTCCTTGAATGCTAGGCAAGCTCCCACTTTAGATTACATTAACACCAGTATTAATACCCTGACTAGTGCTGCTTTATTCATCCCCCTCTAATGGTATTTTGGAGAGGCCGATTTAAGCCCGGATCACTGTAATTGGCTCCCTGTTTCCCGAGAACAACAACAACTAAAGAGGCTTTAAGCCGACAGAAGGACTAAAGAAGAAGAGGTAGAAGAAGGGGACTAACAAGAAAGTGAATGATGCACACTGATTTGAAGATCTTGCACATGTGTGTCTATGTGTGTGAGTGGATGGATAGGATTAGCGTCACAGCTGTCACCCTTTGTCATCCCTCCTCCCCTCCCTCGCATCTCTCCACCCATCCCATCAACCTTTGCTCCCCCTCTTTTACTCTGCCTCTCTCCTTCTCACCCCTCCCTTGCTCTCCTCCTCAATCCCACTTTCCACTTTTTATCCTTTCTAAAGTCTTCCACCCACTTCACCCCTCCTCCCCCTTCTCTCTCCATGTTTTCCATTCTTCTGACAAGGCAAGCAAGTGAGTTTAATGGCTCATTTAATCCTAATGCTGTTAGTTTAAACAGCCTAACTAAAGACTTCTGTTTGGTCTTTAATTTAATCTGAATAGATCTTTTGATGTAGACAAATCCCACATTCCTGTGTCCTTTTGTAGGATATTGTTCAGTGCAATGTCTACTGAGTGACACAAAATCCACAATAAACACATAACCAGCAATTATCCACTAGATACAAAAAAAATGAACGATAATCATCACTCTCTATCGTCCTCCCACCCACCACGCTCTTCATCCTCTTCATTTCCTCTTCTCTCTGACCTTCCCCCCACTCCCCAAGGTCACTCATCACTCTGCCGTGGCAGTGCCAGCAAACAACGGTGAGCGGAGCCAAAACTCCTTCAATCAGGCTACAGAGCTGCCAGATCAGCCCCTCTCTCTATTATCGCCACTTTCTTTTGTCTCACATGTACGTCTTAATCATGGCGTGCTATAACAGCTCTTTGTGTGTGATACTGAGTAGTGTAAACAGTCAGCGGGCTGCGCCACGTGGTGCCGCGGGGGAGGACAGCCTGCATGTTGTGGCGAGGACCGACTCCAAGGATACAGATGGAGAATGGATAGACTAAAAGGAAGGGGTGGTTTTCCTCACTCACCACGACTGATAGCATCTTTATCGCATACTTAGCACAATGCTATCACCCCAGTACACTACAAACTGTTCAGTTCATGCAATGCAGCCCTGACCAGTCAACCTAATTATCAACTATTTGTTTGTCTGTCTTGCGTATCATCAGATTTATCACTCCATCACTCTGCATTTGTCTGTCTGTAGCCCATCTGGGTGCTAGGAGGCTCTGTTCAGCTTCTTGTTGTGGTATTCAGCCCATCTGTCCTGCTGACTGGCCTCTCCATACGGGCCACTGGTCATGCAATTAAAACTAAATAGTTTTTTTTTTCTTATTTTCCTAATAGGAACAGGTTGGGTGATACGCCAACTGGTGTTTTTTTTTTTGTTGTTGATGGGATGGGGATTGTTGACTGATTGGTTTGTTAACTCTATGTCTCAGTCTGTCTGTTGATCTAACCACATGGCTCTGGGTAATTTTTCTCCCATTCTGACACATGGTCCCTCTGTGCATCTCCTTCCCTATTTTTCCCTCTCTTTTTCAGAGCAGAGATCAGCAGGAGGGCGTGGACCTGGTTTGAAGGGGAACACTAAAGGAGAGGGGAAAACAGAGAGACAGGACAAGATCAAAGACATATGAGGCAAAGCCAAGGACTCTTGCGCAAGAAACATAGCCTCACACTTGCTCAGTACGAGTCCGTGTGTGAGTGAGGTGCTCTCTGTGGGCATTTTACTGTAAGTGTGTGAGCAGGTGGGACTTTGATGGGACAGTGAGCAATGCCTGACACGCAGCGACAGCAGGTTGGCAGTAGGGGGCAGTGCTCCAGCTGTCTCCTCCCCCTTGTCCTCATCCTACTCTCCCTTGCAACTCAGCCCAGCCAAGCAGCCATAAATATTCCCCCCAATTGTGAGTACTGATTCATAATATTCCTATTAATGGGTTGTGAATGCTTCCATGTGGTTCAAAGATCTATTTGTTGTGGTAATTACATTGTTGCTTCATCAAAGGGCTCTAATAATAATCTTTTATCATGATTAATTAGTGCAAATGAGCTGAATGAACACACGTTTCTCTTCCAGTAATCTCAGTCTTCAGTGTTAGAGAGCTCCGTTATGCTGTAAATACATAAAAGAACACTAGTATTTAGAGCTGGGGTTTCTTTGGTTAGCCCTCCTTTGTGCCTGTGTGGTGTCTAATTGCTTTGCAGTTGATCCTCCCATACAGTATTGATTAGTCCTACTATTGATCTGGTTTCTATGGTGCAAACCGGAATCTGATTGGGGAGTAATTCAATCAACAGCTGAGTTATACAACAAAAAATCCGGTGACGTTTATCCTCACTCACCTCCTCGGTGTAATATGTGGGCATTAGAAATACAGCTGAGTTTGTGGCCCCACAGGGAAATTGATCTTCATCTCCTCTGCTGCTGTCAACTAGCCCACAAAGCTCCAGCAGAGAGACAGAGAGAGAATATTTCCTCCACTGCTGCTTTATCTAAGACTACTTGCAGTGAGTCATAGCCACCTACACTAATTTCAAAAGTGCCTGTACACAAACACATCAAATCTCTCAAATGCTGATGAATGCAGTAAATCTACCCATATGAGTCCCCGAGGAGGCTAGGTGACAGCGAGGTGAGAGGGTTGAAGGGATGAAGGGAGGATGATGGTGAGGAGGAAGAGGAGAAGGGAGGAGCAGGTCAGAGATGCAAAAGGTCAAGGTGTCTGGTGCCTTTCAATTAGGTAGCCTCTGCCATGTCAATAAGAGTCACTGAGAATGAATGATTAGGATCAATAAATGAGATACCTTAGGATCTATGTCAAGGAATCAAGGATTAAAACCTAAAGGAGATATTACACCGCTTCATAATGTCATGAATACTATTCAATGCTATCTATCTAGGCCTAGATAGATAATATCTATCTATCTATCTATCTATCTATCTATCTATCTATCTATCTATCTATCTATCTATCTATCTATCTATCTATCTATCTATCTATCTATCTATCTATCTATCTATCTATCTATCTATCTATCTATCTATCAATAATTAAAATATTTTCCTTCATTTCCTTGACTCTGCCCACCACTGTGGACTAACAGACCGCATAAGAGATCGTAAGTGCTTTTACGTTTATTGATGTCTTAATGTGGATGCTGGCAATGTTTACTGCAAACACTTTAACTGTACATTTAATTTATTAGAATGTTTTTGTTTTGCATCCAACACGCATCAAACAAAATATACTTCTGTGAGTCCTGGCATCAGTGTGCCCTTTCAGTGTTATACTGCTAATATCTGTGTTTTATCCTGCGTTTGTGATCGCACGTGAGGACTTGTGTGTTTTATTTTCAACAAGCACCTGTGTCTAGGTGTGGGTGTGTGTGTATTTAGCCTCATTGGCTCCTGGTAGGTGAAATTCCTGTAGGAGAGGGGAGGAGAAAGTTTGAGGAGCTGCTGTCGGTTTAGAGGCAGCGGGGCTGTCAGATCAAAGACGCGAGGAAATAAAGAGGAGTTAAAGCACTAAGCACCAGCTCCTCTCCTCCTCTTCTGCCAATAATGGAGCAACGCCCGCAGCCCAAACTTCAATTTGATCAGCTGAGGAAATGGGCTTATTTCCCTGTATCAGTGGGAATTCTTTCATTAAATTGCTGCAGTCTCCCTATCCGTCTCTTTCCAAATCTCTGCAAACTTGCCCCTTGTTTGTTTTTTTCCCTCTCTGTCTCTGCGTCTTTTTGCTCAGTTTTTCTGCCGCACTGCATGTGCTCTCTCTTTGCTGCACGTTCATCTATCTCCGCTGTCTGCTTAGCTCTCCATCTTCATCGCCTTTTTCTCATCTAGCGCCCCCCCCCCCCCCCCCTTTCCTCCTTT
>VURO01035498.1:35555-102415 GCA_015108175.1 Pelvicachromis taeniatus | reverse complement strand
TTTCCCCCCCTCCCCTTTCCCCCCCCCCTTCCCTCTCCTTTTTCCCTCCCCCCCCCCCCCCCCCCCCGTTCTTTGCCTTCCTTTACCCATTTACCTACATAATATAAATTTATCTCTGGCTCCAGCGCTGTCTCTTTCCTTTAAAGTCAAATTAAAGACTTTACTCACAAGTATGAAGCCGTGGCTTCTGTTCTACTGCAAAGGAGAACAGTGTAAATAGTTCCTGAAGATATGACATTAGAAAAACATTAAAATTTGGATTGATTTTAAGACTAACTATATAACACAGCACCGTGGTGTATAACATGTGTAAGAGACTCAGACATGATAGTGTTTTCACAGGTGCCCAGCAAGTTGTGTTTTGTGCATATTTAAATGCCACATTTGCTTTATGCCTGCCGTGCACAGCGATGATAAAGAAAGGTAAACCTGTTCTTTTGGTCTTTAAAAAAAATCCCTGCTTCATTTCCAAGCCCTCGTTTTCCTCCCTCTTTCTGTCTCAGTCTCACAGGGGACACCGTGCTATATACCTCTTTTATATGAACTCTTCCTCTTACATTATGCTGTATCAATTTTCTCTCATCTCAACCCATTTATTCTGCCTGCTCTCTTGCTCTTACTCTTTCCCTTGCCCTACATTTCATCTCTATCTCAGGGGACTCTTTTTGAGAGATATTGACGGTATAGTTATCTGCAGCTGTTAAAATATGGAAATAAGTGGTCTGGTTATTCCGTTTTATTTGCTATGAGTCTGAGAGTTTGAGATGCATCTTATGCAATGTGTATGTTAAAGCGAGAGATATAGCAGAATGGATCATGGACGCTCATCATGTGAATTTAACAAAGCCCTCCTTCTCCTTCTATCATCCTGCAAGTCTATTTGGGGTGTGTGCATTTACGTGTCTGTGATGCGACTCGACTAACTATGACTTTTGATGTATGCAGTCAAGAGGCCTCCAGTGATCAAAACACAGCCGGAGTCTGTCACCATATTTAGCACTGAAGACTTCGTCATGAACTGTGAAGCCTCTGGCAACCCTTCACCCATGTTAGTCAACGTACACACACACACGCGCACGCACGCACACACACAACCATTGATTAAGAATGAAAATGCTATATTATTCACAGGGGAGACCAACTATTGGTTATCTGGAACAGTGACCTTCCTTCTCCTTGTTCAGATGACATCTACATATTAGCATTACATGAGAGCACAGCTTCTCCCAGTCAGATTTCTTGTTCCATTTGGGGATAAATGTCATTAAGCCCTAGAGCAATCTTTTCAAAGTGTCTTAGCTGCTCTGAAGTGGAAAAGTGCAGATGAAAAAATGAATATCACAATTACAGCACGAGTTCCGAGTCTGACTGGAGCATCTTGTGTAAATTTTGCAGTTATTCATCTATGCCCTTAAATTCATGTAAGGACAGCCTGTGTGTGTCATTAAAGGGAGATAAACTGTGGATTTGACATTTGAAAGAAGAACCTCTTTTGTTTTTTGTTTCAGCTTCCGATGGGCAAAGGACGGAGAGGACTTTGACCCAGGCAGTGACCCAGAGCTGAAGGTTTCTGAAAGCTCTGGCTCATTCGCATTCTACACACTTAGCAACACCATGGACACACTGAACAAGTACAAAGGCAAATACGTTTGCTACGCATCCAATGAGCTTGGGACAGCTGTGTCTAACGAGGCCATACTGAACACGGATGGTAAGATGTTGGCGACTTATGAACCACTGACTGCTTGTTGAAAGATATAGCCGTAAAATTTTTGTGCCAATTTGTAATTATTTGTCCTTGCCCTCAAGGTAAGAACAACATTATCTGGAATACTATCAAAGATATAAAACATCTCTATGCTAAAGAGCAAACTGCATCACACCAGAGGAATTACAAATCTCCTAAATGTCATTTCCTGTGTTAGATCTCCTGTAAATGCCTCCAAGGTTCAGTTTAGAAGCAAGCTGCAGTGTTGTTGATTTATATATGGTTGATTTAAAAAGCTGTGAAAGGAGAGAGTGCTTTTCCTGCTTTATACACTGCTCATCGGTTAGCAGATGGGGCTCACACTGAGAGTTCAGAGTATTGCCACCTGGAACATAATTAGACGCAATAACGTGGTCATCAGCAAATACACAACCATCCACACACACATACACGGGGACCCCTGAGCAAAAGTAAAGAGCACCTCTGCACATCCATCTACCTGAGTGACTGGCTCTCTCCTGGACGACCTCATCCCTCCACAGTTTCCCTGACAACGGTTTCCCCAGAAACGCTCTTGAGTTGATGTCATGTGAAGAAGCACTCTTCAGTAGCTCCTGTGAGGTTGTCAATGGACGGGAGGAGGGAAAGCAAACATGTATGACTCACAAATTAAGTTTTTTACAAGACAAAAATACAAACTATCTCTGTTTTTGTAGAATCATCAGAATTCAGTATTTTTAATGTTGCATAACAGCAGAACAAAACTGATGCACATCAGCTGATAGCAAATACTACTAGAAAAATTGTAACTCTGTTGATCTGGATAGATATATCGATAACACATATTACACCACTTCTATATAGACATATGTACAACAATCAACACACCAGACTGCAGTCAAATAGTAGTACAGAAAAATTATCGTTATGTCAAGACTAATTAAATGCAGGTACACACAGCACTACAGTGGCATGGTGGTTCTCACTGTTGTCTTATAGACTCCTCCCACAGTCCACAGTCATGTTTGGTAACTGGTGATTTGGTAACTAAATTGCTCATAGTGTCAGTGTGAGTGCTTGTCTGCCTCTCTGTGTTATCTCTCGAACAGACAGCCTATCTATTCAAGGCGTACCCCACCTCTCACTTGATGGGAGCTGGGATAGGCTCTAACCCCCAATGATCCTGAACTAAGCAAGTGGAAGTAAATGGTTGTAAGCATGTACGCACATCAGCTAACAGTTGAGATACCCATAATCCTAATAAACAAGACAACTTATTTGAGACCCAGAATACTCTTTCCAGGTGTAATAGGCCTGTTTTTAGAAATGTTTCTGACTATTGCGTTTATCTCTTTGCTGTTATTAATGCAACTCTTGTTCTTGTGCTAAGAAATCCTTAATTCCAATTCGCATACTTACCCACATACTGAAATTCCCAAGGGCGTTTTATCAGGTCGACTCCATATGTGGTCTTGTGTGATGATCTACCTAGCAGTTTAATTTTTTCTGCCTGTGTGTGGATGTGAGACGTGGTCCACTTTAATCGTGACCATAAAGTTCACGCAGGAAAAAACGAATGTTTCTCGGGGAAGGAAAGATAAAAAAGTGTGTTGAAATTTTTCATTCATAATTAATAAGAAAAGATAAACAGCACTGAAGGGAACCATCTTTTTTTCCTGTTAGAGCCATCTCAGAATGATTTTTACAATCATCAACTGTTTCCACCTGTAAATTTGACAAATGTCTTTATTTTCACATACAGAGAAAACGATGGTCATGTTACACATCAAATGTGTAAAAGTTTGTTGAAAACCAGTACACTCTAATAAGAGAAAGTTTATTACATATCAGTTTATTTGTATTTTTAATATCATGTAATTTTAAAAACCAATATTTAAAATCATATAATATGGTTTACACACGTACAGTAAAGCCGATTTTGCCTTTGGAGTGTGTTGTTGTTCATAATGACTTGTGTAAGATTGTCTTGTTAAATGTCTACATGTGCTCGTCCATCACCTATGTGTTTATAAAAACCTTTTTTCTGTCTTGCTTCCCTTTAGTTCTCCCCTCCCAGCAGAAAGATAAAAAGGTTGATGAGATGGCTGATGAGGGAAAAAGTTTTATTCTGAAGTGTAACCCCCCACAAAGTTCTATGGAGCCTATCATTCACTGGATGGACTTGAGTGAGTACATTATCTTTCCATCTATCGGCTTCCATTACATGCTTCCTGTCTCCAAGATCTTGTTGTCCATTTAACACTTCAAAGAAAGCTAGTTAGCAATTTATTTCTGCATCGATATTATCTAAATTTCTCTCTTTTGCAATATGCTGTATTTCTGCAACATTTTTTCTCTTGTGCTTTATACAATCCAGGCAGGATCTACATTTTTCAGTTCCTCTCATTCTGTTGCATATGTCTCTCCTGACCAATCTGTAGCCCTGTTTCATCCTGTTGTTAAACCCCTCTGTTATCGTCATCTTTTATAATACTTTTAAGCAGTTTCAATCATTTTGTCAATATTTTTGTCACTTCTTTCAGGGTTACGTCATATCGAGCTTAGTAAGCGGGTGATGGTGGGGAAGGACGGCAACCTGTACTTTGCCAATCTGGAAATTTCGGACAGCAGGGAAGACTACACATGCAATGTTCAGTACCTGGCAACACGCACGATTCTGGCAAAAGAGCCCACCTCTCTGAAAGTCACCCCCTGTGAGTTTTGTTGAAGATTATCTAAACTCAGCTGATTCAGATTAAGCTGATCTAACCTAAATTAAAGGTGGATTCCTAAAACATATGTTCCAGTTAACAACAGCTTTATTCAAAATTTAAACCAAAAAAGTTTTAAGGTCTTAAAAAATAAGACAATTGAAGGCAATTTAGTTCACACTGGTGATTTTCTGATTATGTGTGAAAGAGGATCAGAAACAACAAAACAAAAATTGATCATCAGGCAATCTATTCAATGGCTTCTCTGTGGTTGAAACATGTCTTTCAGAGCAGTGAATGTGAGTCTCATTGTGGCGCTAGATCAAAAAAATAATCAGAGGATCCCAGTCAGTCGGACCTAATGTCTGGAAATCTGGTATATCTGTATAAGCGTTCCATGAATCCTACAACTATTGATATACTTTGCAATTTAAGACACTCAGAACTTTAAACAGGAGGTTAAATTCTTCTTCAAATGTATATCTTGGTTGCAAAAGTCATTCAGGTTAAAATCTGTTTTGAAAAAAATAACCAGTTTACATTCATACACCTCTTAAAATCTAACTTCTTTCATTCTTAAAAATATATCTGCTATGTTTAAATGTCATATGCAGTATATTTGTTGAGGCCACATAATTAAACTACACATCACTATGTGGTGGCATGTTGTGCTGACCGAAGCAGTGACCAAATCCAGTAGGTCCCACTGAGCCAGCAGGGGGTCTTCCTCTGCTCAGCCCATATTGTAATGAGATTTGCTCACACTGCGATGTGGCAGCCAGCATTGCGACCCAACTAGAGGTCAGAAAGATGAGCGCATGTTAACATGAGACCTCTCTGCGTGCAAACAGTCTAGATGATGATGTTTTGTTAGAAAGGTAAAGTCTATCGACATGAATCCACACCCTGCATCTCTGCTTGTGTTCCTCAGAGTCTTTAAAGTGGTTGCTGTGTCAGCAGCGGAGCAATCTAAAACAAATTACCCATGCATATGTATGAGTGTTTCTCTCTTTGTCCAGCCAACTCGGTACTGCGGAACAGGAGGCCCCAAATGATGAGACCTACAGGACACCACAGCACGTACCACGCCCTGAGGGGACAGACACTAGAGCTAGAGTGCATCGTCGAAGGCCTGTAAGTGTCTGAGTGTGCACACGAGTGTGCTTCCACCTTTTTTAATCAGAAAACTTAAGTCTTAAATCTTACCTGTCTCTCATCCATCCACCCCCACCCTACACATTATTCCATTATGTCTTTCACTTCTTCCTGCCAACTCTGCTTCTTGCTGCCATCTTGTCTTAATGGCCCTCATCATTTCTTCCGGCATTTCTCTTTCTCTCTGCCTGCCTGCTTTGTTCTATGTCCACTTCTTCTCATTATTTTTTCTCTCTCCTCTTTAATCCCTCCACACACATCGTCCTTTCCAGTCCAACTCCAGAAGTGTCATGGCTGAGGAAGGATGGCGAGATGTCAGAAACTCGGACCACCAAAGATTTGTTTGACCGCCGCTTGCGCTTCACTAATATCTCGGAAAGTGACGGGGGTGAATACCAGTGTATAGCTGAGAACTCCCAAGGGAAGGCCACACACACATACATGCTGACTGTGGAAGGTATATGTCTTTCTTTTCTCTATTACGCTCTCATTGTCTCACACACATACACACATATATATCTTGAGAGACAGTTAAAGAATACACAGCGTGCTATTATTTTCCATTACATATTTTTAGGTTGACGTTAACGATGTTTTTAATCTCAGTAAATATGATGTGGTTTGATGACCATTAGAATATCTTCTGGGTTTTTCTGTGGGTAGCTACATAAGCAGAAACCTCCCTCACTAACTTTTTTGGGAACTGCCATTTAGACTGTTTGTGAGAGCCTGTTAAAAATAACATCAGTCACAAGAGATGCCACAGAAGCAGAGATGTCTTGTGGTTCACACTACACTATCTCAAACTGCAGAAACACCAAGTCCTGCCATTTCCTCAGCTCCCCAGTGTCTTTCATAAGAATAGCTCTGCTTTTGTAAACCTCCATGTTAAAACTAATGGGGCTCATTTTAAAGCGCAACCTTATTTTTTTTTAACAAATTCTATAACAATGTAATGCAGCTGCTTGCAAAAATGAGCTTTTTTCATGTTAACAAAACTCTGTAAGCTTTTGGGCACTGAGGAGACCAATTAGTGTGAGCAAATTACAAAAACGTTTTCCAACTCCTGACTAATTAATGATGCGCCAAATGTTTGCAATGCATGCCAGGTCCAGACTGCAGACATGACACAGAGACTGTTGTTATGTGGTTTGGCCTCATATTGCTGAATGCTTTCTCTGGGGAGGATGTTGTTTGGGTGGCAGCATATGTCACACAAAACTTTTTATTTTGCTGAGCACTGATGGTACCTTCACAGATGTGCTAATTGTTAGTTATGTACACCCATGCCCCCAGAGATTATGGCTTTTGAACAGTTAAGTCTCTTTACTCTCTAGTCTGAAGGATTCACTTTTCATGATTTCAAAGGAAGAATGTTTACATTTTGAGAGGACAACCGAAATTAATCGAGAAAATTAGATAAAAGAAGTAAAACCTAACACAAGGCACAGAGAAAAAACGATACAGAACATAAAACAGGAAACGATAACACAGAGTTGGACAGACAACAGCACACATACACTTTGCACAAGAAATTCAAAAACTGAAAGCATCAACGTAGTTAACTAAAAAATTAAAATAATAATCCCCCAAACCAGAATCAATAATAAACAAGGGCACTCAGAGTGCGCAACTAGCCCCGAAGGGCAAGGGCTAAAACTTTCATGTTTTTCTGATGATGTCAGCATTGGTAATATGGAAATCTCATTTAGTATATTAATCGTTTTGTGTCATTTGAAGTTGTATAATGGATATTAAAAAATTAATGTTTTAGAATCAGAATCACTTTATTTATCCCCGAGGGGCAATTAGGAAGAGCTAAAACAATGACTGATATATTAATTATGGACAAAGAGCAGTTTTGTGATCACTTGCTTCGTTGTTTTTTTGGCTTTGTTGATTTGTAGGGAGTAGAATCTCAACCTTATAGTATTTTGCTTGTACTGTTCAGGACTGATATATTCTGTCACTTGCAGCTGCACCTTATTGGATCAAGGAGCCGGTGAGTCAGTTGTATGCCCCAGGTGAGACAGTCAGATTAGACTGTCAGGCAGATGGCATTCCCTCTCCTATCATCAGCTGGACCATCAACGGGGTCCCCATCTCAGGTCAGTGCACGAACCTTAACATGCGCCACCACACATCTCCGGGCACTTAAGATGTACTGACAGCGTGCACTCTTTAACAGGAGTTGATAAGGACTCGAGGCGTACTGTGACAGCAAGCGGATCTCTGATCCTAGAGGACGTGAACTTTGGAGACACTGCCATCTATCAGTGTCGGGGCTCCAACAAACACGGAACCATCCTCACAAACACCAATGTTTATGTCATCGGTGAGTGCTGGTTGTTACGTGCTGTTTGTTTTACTGAATTTTGAGTTTGTTCTCTGTGTATCTCATTTGTCTTTGTGGCGTTTCAGAGCTGCCTCCCCAGATCCTTACCGATGATGGGAATACATACGCGTATACAGAGGGCCAGAAGGCTTTACTGGAGTGTGAGACCTTTGGCTCTCCTAAACCAAAAGTGATATGGTGAGGCCGTATTGCATATTCCAGTGCTCACTGGCAGATTTTCCTATTGATACATTTTAAAAAGGTGACATTATTGCATCGTTAGCACTTCATATGCATAAATTAACAGCTAAGTGTTGCTACATCTGGGCTGTGATTGTGAATTCTGTCAGTGTGGTAAATATCCAATCAGGCTTTGCTCCTTGTAGTAAAACAGGAAAAGTGGCATTTAAGTTATGGATTTTATCAGCAACTGCAGTTGTTGAAAAGAGTTTTTTTAAATCATCTGCCAACTTTCTGATGTTTGTGTTGGTTTTTAAATTGACCCACGTGTGTGTTTTAAAGGGAAAGAAACAACGACAGCTCCTTCCTTCTAGAAGATCGCAGAGTTAACCCTCTCAGCAATGGGTGGCTCGAGATCTCTAATGTCACCCACAGCGATGACGGCATCTACACCTGCACTGTGCCAAATTCCAATTTGTCAATCAGTGCTGAGCTGGAAATATTCAGTGAGTGAAACTCACATGCATAGAGACACAATAACTCTTAACAACTTTGTTTATAACTTGTACCTCCTGCAGCTTGCCTCAGCATAGTTCTTGCTTTCTCCTGCAGATAGGACAGTGATACTGTCACCCCCACAGGCTCTGAAGGTTCAGCCTGGAGAGACAGCCATTTTCACCTGCCTGGGCCTCGTTGACCCCAGACTCGACTCTCCTTTTATTCAGTGGAGAAAGAACAACCAGAAGCTGGCTGATTCTAACAGTGATGAAAAGTGAGACATTTTTATATAAAGGAGATCTGAAAATAAAAAGGATCATTTTGGAAATCATGAAAGGATGATTATGCTTGTGAGCGTTTTGTTTATTTGGGTATTAAGAGGTGGAGGGGAAGGATGATGATATTAAATTGTCATTCATGATGACTGACTGATGATGACTGTATTTCCTCAGGTATACAATGGAAGGACCAGATCTCATAATAGCTAATGTGCAGCCAGATGATGAGGGAGTGTACACCTGTGAGATCATCACAAAACTGGATGTAGCAGAAGCCAGGGGTACCCTCACCTTATGGGGTAGGACCACTGACCACATATCACCACAAACTGACCAATGTTCAATCCCTGTAAACAACAGGCCTAAAAAATCCTTCTGTAGTTATATAACACTCCCCCACCCCCAAACAAACTCATTTAAAAACCTTTATTGTGAATGTGGTGCATCGGTAGTCATGCTAATAATAATAATAATATTGTTGTCTCCTATCAGATCGTCCAGATCCTCCTATCCTCCTACAGATCTCTGATCCTAAGAATCGTAAAGTCACCCTCAGCTGGACTCCTGGAGATGACCACAACGGCCCAGTGACAGGTGTAGTACAAACACATATAATTGCACACTTACGTGTACAAAACCTTATACTTCACCTAACCTTATAAAGTAAATACTGAGATCTATCTGTGCACACACACACACACACACACACACACACACACACACACACACACACACACACACACACACACACACACACACACACACACACACACACTTTATACACACATCTGTATTTCTGCCACTTCAGAAAGAGTATTGGATTAGACATAGAAATAGGAAAAATGGAAGAATTGGGTCAGGACATTGTCTACAGTTGCTTTCTCACACAGCAGGAGATCTGCCACATTAGATATGTTCTTACTGCTAGAAACACACTGTTTGATTTATGCGAGCATGGCATCATTTTGGGGTGTGCAGGAAACAGGACACGTAACATGACTGTGAAAACAGATTAATGTCTCTACAACAATAAAAAAAAAACACAAGAAGACAGACACACACAGTTTGAGTGCTCAAATCGACTAGAAAAGCTCTCTATAAATAACGGTCCTTATAGCTATACAATAAATTCAATCCAATTCAATTTTATTTATGTAGTGCCAAATCACAACAATGGTTGCCTCAAGGCACTTATATTGTAAGCTAAAGACTCTACAATAATAAAGAGAAAACCCAAACAATCAGGTGACACCCTATGAGCAAACTCTTTGGCAACAATGGGGAGGAAAAACTCCCCTTTTAGCAAGAAGAAACATCTGGCAGAACAGGCTCAAGGAGGGGCAGCCATTTGCCATGGTCGGTTGGGGTTGAGTCGAGAAAGACAGAACAAAGACAGACACAAATGCAGCTTTATGAGTGTTGAGTGTTTAGTTATGTTTCCATTACTTCCTTGGGATAACATCCTTTCCCATCATTCCTTGACTTTTGTCTTAGAGTATGTGGTAGAGTTTGAGGACCAAGGTTCGAAAGAGCGGGGCTGGGAAGAGCTGAAGAGAGTTAGTGGAAACAAAGAACGTGCCGTTCTCCTCCTGTGGCCCTACATGTCCTACCGTTTCCGGGTCATCGCCATCAATGACGTGGGCAAGAGCAACCCCAGCAAACCATCTGGAATACACAACACACCTGCTGAAGGTAAAAGCGTATGTTTATGAGCGGTCACAGTAAATCCCAAACAACACTAAACCATCTTGTTTGCTAATCCCAGCTCCAGATAATAACCCTGAAGATGTCAGGAGTGAGTCCATTGATCCGAACACTCTGGTCATCACCTGGGAGGTATTACCTGGATGAACCATTTGTCAAATGGTTACTGATAATCTTTGAGAAAGGGTCTTATTGGCTGCTGTTTCCATCTTTACAGAAAATGGACAAACGCAAGGTGCACGGACCTGACTTCAAGTACTGTGTGCAGTGGAGGCAAGCAGTGGGAGGTGGGCCCGACTGGCACGAAAAAAATGTAGCGGAGCCGCCATTCCGTGTTGACAATGTTGGGAACTTCTCTGCGTATGAGATTAAAGTTCAGGCTTTCAATGAAATAGGGAGGGGACCTGAGCCAGACCCAGTCATAGGCTACTCAGGAGAAGATGGTAGTATATTTTTAAAAAAACTGTTACACACTTTTCTTTTCCTGGGATTACTTCTACTTGGCATTCTAACCTATCTACTTCCTGTCTGTCGTTGTCTATCAGTTCCTTTAGAGGCCCCAATGGATGTGGGTGTCGAAATAATAAACAGCACAACAATCAAAGTGACCTGGGCACCTATAGACAAAGAGACGGTCAGAGGACACCTGCTGGGATACAAGGTACTGCCCCTGTATCTCATCTATTGTTTGGCCTGACGTATGCATGAATAATACATGAGTGGTTTATAGTGGAGGCAGACAGATCGTAGCTTAGCGGCGTCAGGGTACTTTGTAGTTTCAAGGTTGTAAAGCCCTTTCTCCCCCTCAAAATTTATATCACACTCTAGAGTTATTCTTAACTTTCCTTTTATTTTGGTCTTTTATGATGCATGTTCTAGTAAATACTCCACCCGTGGTTTTAATGTCTTATAAATATATAAATGTAACAAATGTTCTCATTTGTTGGGCTCAGTTAATGAATGAGAGCTAAACCTGTCGAAACGATGAAGAGCATCATGAAGAGCAGTTTGTTTTCTTTGTTAGGACTTTCAAATGTTTTAGAACATTTACACAAATGTCTCATCCCAGCTGTGTGCGTTTTGAGATTTAATTGGTTGTATATGTCTTTGTGTTCCAGATAGGTCACATTTCTATCATCCAGATAGTTTTAGCCTCCAAAATATGTTGGCATGTAAATCATCCATGCAGAATAGTCCATATAAATGTCCAGTATGAGTATGAGTACTGGATAAATGCAGCAATGTTAGCGAGGAATATGATATGCTCCTGACGTTTTGTTTACTGATAATGTACGCTTTTTGTTCTTTGCATTGCTGTGTACATTTTCAGCATTTTTTTCTATTTACTGAAGTAAATAGTAGCTCAGTTATCATCAGAAAAACAACAGTCTGGTAAAGCAGATCACTGTGAAACCATGCAGGATACTGACTTTCTGGAAATTAGAAAATTAAGAAAACATTTTGAGCTGTTTTGGGAGATTCATCTTCAGAGTCAGTAACATCAAAACTGTTCAAAGAAATGTGCCTGAGCAATAGAGATAAACTGTAATTTTTCAAATACAAATAAAAAAAAAATCCTCATTTGTGATTTCCTCTTTTGTTAGATCCACTACAACAGGAGAGTGTCTAAGAGCCACCACCGAGGCCGAAGAGCACAAGAGTTAGAAAGCATTGTGGTGGTGGAAACGAAGTCCAACGAGCAGAAGAAGGTGATCAGTGATCTGAGGCCGTTCTCCAACTACTCCCTTGCGGTGACTGTATACAACAAAAAGGGAGAAGGACCCTTCTCTGAGGCGCTGACCTTCGAGACTCCAGAGGGAGGTGAGAATAAATGGAAAAAGTGGGTGGAAGAATTGGTCATAAGGCTAAAAAAATGGAGAAGTGGTTAAAGATGTTTTATTGTAGATAATAAAAATAAGAGGTCAAAAAACATGGCAAAGGGAGAACTATAGGTATAAAACAAAAGAAATGAGACTGATAGCCAGTGACTGATTTCCAGGGGTGATGATAAAGTGATGTGATGATAGATATTACTGAGGGTATTATCATCATGCATTTTTTTGTATTTCTGCTAGTCCCTGGTGCTCCCTTGACCCTGACCCTGGACAGCCCATCAAAGACAGATATGACCCTCCACTGGACACCTCCTGGCCAGCCCAATGGAGTGCTTATTGGATATCTCCTGCAGTACCAACAGAGTGAGCATGTGTCTATTTCAACCTTGCCAACAAAGTGAACATTGAGCAAAATCCTTCAAGCTGTAAGTTCTTCTGTGCTGCAATCAGACATTAAAAAAAAAAAAGCAATACATCTCCAGTGAAATCAATAGCGCTAAAAAAATGTCAAAAGCAAAGCATCCTAATGAGCTCATCAGTCAGTTACTTGTCACCATGAACAACACTTTATCCATACATGTGTTGACAACCAAAAAGTGATTAAATGTTTTTTTGGCACTGCTGTGGTCAGTTACAGAGAGTGATGACAGCCCCATGCAGGTGGAGACAATAGATGACCCCACAGTCACCCACATCACCCTGAAGAACCTGGACCATAAGAGCTACTACCGTTTCTACCTCAGGGGGCGCACTGCTGCTGGGGATGGAGTACCTATCACGATGAAGGGTGCCACTACGCTGGATGGAGGTATAAAGCCGATTCACTCTTTTAATATGTAAAAGCTATTAAATTAAACAGAAATTTGATTTGCACTCGTCTGACTGCATTACAGTAGCTCCTACCAACATCAGCCTGTCTGTGGGGGAAAACGCAGTTAACTTTAGCTGGGTACCTGAAAAGAGACACAGGAATGTTGGCTTCCAGATCCAGTACCGCAACAAGAACGGTATAATATTCACACTAATCTGTGCATAAGTTGCGTGTCTTTGCATTCAACCTTTTAAAAGGATTATTACCTTGTGGGAGTACGTATACAATCCTGAACAAGAAAAGAAAAGACACAGGTTTCATGTTGTGCTTCTGCAGATGGCAATAAATGGAAGAAGACAGAGAAGGTGAACTCCTCTCAGTCTTTCTACCAGCTCCAGGGCTTGACTCCTGGCTCCCATTATTTTTTCCACTTTATCTACAACAACGAAACCTTCTTCAAGACTGAGATCGAGACAGAAGGAACAGGTACTATGAGCCTTCATTCATCCACTTTCCTTTTATCCCCACTGCGCTCTCCTCTGGGCTTCCCGCAGCTAAAAATATAAAGCCTGATCCTACAGAGGGTGTCTTGCAGTTCTTTCTCTCCCTGTGAAGTGCTTTCAAAGACTTTTGTGAAAAGAGAGCTTGGTTAGCCATATGAAATGATCCATTACTTGTGTTTGTTTGCTGTATTTTGCTGTATTCTTTGGTTCCCTGGTGAAATGCCAGCCTGTCAGAATGCATAATGATCTGTCTCCTTTGCTCTAGATTCTACTCCTTCTTTTATCTTGGTTTCCCTATCTGTTTCATACTTTCCATTTGCCGTGTATTTTATTCCTGCTTCCTGTTACCAAAAAAAAACAAAAAACCTAACTCCTTTTTCTACCACCTTCTTTTTTCCTCTTTTAAGGAGTAACAGAGATGCAGCCAAGCTTTGCAACACAGGGCTGGTTCATTGGCGTTGTGAGCGCCATTGGGCTGTTGTTGCTGATCCTGCTCATCCTCTGCTTCATTAAGAGGAGTAAAGGGGGAAAGTACTCAGGTCAGTGTGACCTACCCTGATAAGTGTTTAATACTAGGAGAGATATTAAACTGAAACGGAACACTTACTGGTTTACTGCACCACAGTAAATATATTATATTGACTGGGAGCATACGGCGTGTTCTTTTAAATCCAACCCCAAACAGTTTGATTAACTTTCTGATCTTTTCTGGTTCCAACTGTAAAAAACGGTCCCTTTCACTCAACCTGCTTTCTCCCATGCAGCTGTCATGTCAAATGTGAGATGACTGAGGAAAAACAGACTTTTTCACAATTTTCACATGAGAGAAGTGAAGACAAACCAAATAATAAATCTGATGATACCGATCGCCATTCTAGTTGGCTGTTATATTGTTAGAAATTCAGTGAGAACTTAAAGTCAAACTATAGGACAGATAAACTGATACTATCTACAAATAGTCCACCTAAGCACCCTTGATGTTATCCTGCTTTTTAATAGAACTTCACTGTTGAGATCTGAGACTTACAGTGGCTTTAGACAGAAACAGGATTAAGATCTGACTGATAATGAAATCCAACAATCTGTCACATTCTTAGTGAAAGATAAAGAGGAGGGCCCGATGGACTCGGAAGCTCGACCCATGAAGGATGAAACTTTCGGAGAGTACAGGTGTGTCATCTGAATGTACGCTGGTTCCTTGAATGCTTTGTTACGTTTCTACACATTGATTTCTAACACAGCCCTGATTCCCTCAGCACTGCTTGGTTTTCCTAACCCTCTCTGTTCCTTTCATTGTCACTCTCCTCCCTAATGCCTGCCCCTGTTATGCAGATCTCTAGAAAGGTATGCTGTGATATGATTTAATATCCTTAACCCACTTAATTTTTTACCTCTGCCGATGCATTATTTACTTTTTGCCTTCCCATAAACATTCAGACTAATTTTAATGTAATATATTTGTTTACTGATTCATATGGTGATAATCTTCTTGATTAAAGATTGGTTGCATTATCAACATTCCAAAATCCAATAATATTCACCTTACTGTAATGTGAGACCCTGAAGAGTAAATCGTCACAATTTATAACCTGGACCTGACTATTTAAAAAAATAAACAACTAAAAAGATTAGTACATAATATTTAACCTTTGGCATGTAGCACTGCATTTCTCATATGCATCGTGTTAACATTTCTTGCTTTTGATCTCTTCTGTTCCTCATGCTGCAGTGATCTTGAGGAGAAGCAAACAGCCAGCCAGCCATCCCTGTGTGAGAAAAGCAAGCTGTACAGCGAAGACAACCTCGACTTCAATGGCAGCAGTGCCATGACCACAGAGCTCAACATGGATGAGTCTCTGGCTAGTCAGATCAGTCGTCCCAGTGGCGGTCCAGACGGTTTCCACGGCCTGCCAGATAACTCCCTGCTGAACCCCACTACTTTCTCTCCCGCCACCAATGGCGTGCCCAACTCAGTCACCATCCTCGATTAACCCCCACACATCCACCGGGGACCATCAGACCAAAATATGTCAACACGTATGTGCCCATATGCTCCTGTTCCCTACTGACTTGCTGATCTGTACTTCGACGACTAATAAACAATCATATCCAGATGTCCCTGGCAGTCATCTGATTGACTAGACTATGTTGACCAAAGGAGTGTCCAAAGTAGTGGACAGCGATAGTGATATAAGCCTGACTGACATGAACATGTCCTTTGACCTCCCCTCATTTTCCTGTGCAGTTTACAACTAATGAAAACGACTAACATTCATTTCTCTCCCTCCTCTTTCTTTCTCTCAGCAAACAAACAGCGCAGAAGCATAAAGACAGAATGTTGTACAGTTAGAAATATCAGGGGGTGTAGGTATGGTCATGTAAAGATGCAGAGTAGTGCATTAAAAGTGAAGGATGATGGTAGAACCCAGTGTAGGGAAGCAGACAGCTAATGCTGCTGTAAAAAAAAAAAAATCTTGAAACTTAAATATGAATCATGTCTGATGTACTTCCCACATGATTTTGTATGTTTAATTGCCACTTGATGTCTCCGATTGTACTTGCCAGTGACATTTTTTTCTTTTACAAGCGTGTTTAAATACCAAACATCATTTTTTTTTGTTGCTGTTGTTGTTGGTGTGTCATTTTTGTTACGTAATCATTTTTCATATTGTTTTCTACACTATTTATATAAAAAGCTACGACACATTGCATAGATCAACATGTTTTCAGTAAAATCAAGTGAAGCCAAGTTTCTTACTATTTGGATGCATTAAGTGGAACTTGCTGTGAAAATGCTGAGTAGCATCTGGTGTATATATAGCTGCATCTACACTTATCTATTTAGCCATAATACAGTATTATAGATACGTACATGATCCTTATAAGTTCCTGTGCCTGCTGGGTCTGCATAAAGCACCAGATTGATGTCATTACTCTCTCGCCTTCCCACCAGAAGTGTAATGCCATTTTTGAAAACGATGTTGTAATTTTTTTGTGTGTCGAGACCTATGTGTAGTTTTCTGTATCGCTGTCTTTGTCTCTTTCTACGCTGTATTAAAACATTGTCTCTAATTAACAACCTTTCATACCTGTTCATCTCATACTAAACAAAGTGAGGCGCAGTATTTATGTATATTTCAGATTAGAGGGTGGCGTCTAGTGGGCAAACACTCTCTCAAGTTTTATTTTCAAACCTTCCTCAATGCAAGCTGATATTGTTGACAGTTGTAAAGGCTGCCATTTGATATATGATAAAGGTTAAAAAATAGTTGTTTATATCAAACAGAGAATGTATTCCTTTCAGGGTTAGGCAGACACTGTATTTACTTGCTTCTGAAAATAATCTGAGCTAAAAAGGTCAAAGGAGAGTAAAGTCACAGGAAGAGCCGGGACCATATGTTTTCCATCTGAATGTAAATACAACCCTTACAGAACCATGTTTGATATGAAAATGTGAAAAATGTGCAGGTTTAAAGCCACTTCACTTAATTTTAAAATGTTGCAAATTGTAGTTTTTTTCCTTCTCTGTACTATTGCTATGAATTCAGACTTTTCTGTTATCGCCAAACGATCGCAGTGAGATTTGGGTGTAGCAAAAACATACTTCATAGTCGAGAAAAAAATAAAAAAGGAAAAAAAAATCACATTGTTATGTAGATGTTTTTGCAAACATATCAAAATTTGAAATGGAAAAAAAAAAGTCAATTTAGTGTCACTTAGTGAAAGTAGTTGCATTACAATTTAAGCTAGGATTGCGCTCATGCCCTTAATCATCCAGCAATGCAGTGCAGTGAATATCTGTGGAGTTCATGTCTGATGAAGTTGTGCAGGGCAGAAATGCAGTGAGCCACAGGGAACTCTTAAACGCGGTACTCTCTCTTCTCGAACAAAAGCTCTCCACTGGCCGAACATCAACTGACAGTCTCTGAGGTAGTATATGAGATGTCTAAAGAGGCTAGTGGCACTGAAGGAGGTATGTGTAAGCTCCCTGTTGTTGGTTAAACAGACACACTCAGGACAAATAAAGCTTTTAAAAAAAAATCTATTTTCATACAGGAGCGATGAATGACGCAAGATATGCCAATATTCTAACTCAACTATCTGCTGCTAAACAACTGTGTTCGTCAGTGTTTGGGGGCAAATGTTAGCTCTGAATGAGGAATGAGTGTACACACACAGATACTCACTCGACTGCCGCTCACTCTTTGCTTTTCGTGTTTTGTAGGGGAAACCTGGGGACGCTGGCCTATGCTTTCTCACTGTGGTTGTTTTTTTCTTTTTTTTTATATAGCTAAAGAAGAAAAATTGACTGAAAATGAATTGGTTTGTGTAGAGAAGCTTCTCTTGGACTCAAAAACAGACATTTTAAGTGGAAGTGAGACGAAACAGAAGGGGCAAGGGAGGCCAGGGAGTGTGCGCCGCTGCTGGGGATGATATGCCTGTTCGCAGAGTGTGGGGTGCAGTATTAGCACAATATGATGATGCCTATATTTGTCACGGGTGGATGACTGGAGCTGTGGATCTTGTACCACTTTTGGGGCCAATATTGTAACTGCATTATGAAGCTACTGCTGTAACTGGATATATGACTGAAAAATAAAGTACGTGGAACAATCTGTACCAAAAAAGGGTCCAATTTTTTGTCAGTAATCACAAATAACCATGTTAATTGGGAAGAAATCTCTGTCACTTAAGTTAAGATTAATGTTGATCCAGTTCACACTGATTGATTGATTAACCAGGTTTATTTAGCCAAATGCCACAGGAGGACAAGCTAATGTCAGGTCACTGGTAGTCAGCGGGAGTTGGTGTTGAACTGATAAAAGTAGTCCTTGGTGGGTTTGTTGGTGTACAGTGTCTTATTCAGGTACTCTTGCCTGGGGCAGAAACAGAAATGTAAACACAGTAAGTAGCTTGTCCCTCAAAATGTTTATAAAATCTGAAATATATTTCCATATTTTATCATGTAAGCCTAAAACACATTTGCTGACTAGTGTCTAATCAGTGAGTGTATGAATATGTGCGCAGTGCTTACTGTGCCAGCTGTTCTTGAGCCAGCTGCATGTTGTAGCGGTCCAGCTGAATTCTCTGCTCTCTCCTCAGCTCGGCTGCTCTCAGGTCCTCCTTCTCGTCTTCTCTGGATAGCTTCAGCAGCTTCAGGTTCCAAGCTGCATCCCGAATCTTTTCAGCATCTTGCTGTTTCTGGAGGCAGAAAGGAAATAAATCTAAAAATGCACTAAACTTGTTCTCCTAAAGACTATGCTCCTTTATTATTTAATGATTTAGGTTCCCAGACTTCCTCAGATTTTGATTCCATGCTGATTTTGGGTGACTTTAACATGCATGTATGCATCTTTATGTAACTGGATCCACCCAAATCTTTTTTTCTGTGTTAGCACTTTATGTTTATGCTTATTCTGGCCACTATTGCATCTTGAAATCAATGTTGATCCTATTAATCCAGGTCCAGGCACTAATGGGAAGTTTGGGGCCTTGTTTTAGTACACTAGAGAGACTAAGAAGATACCATCATCCTGAATAAGGAGAAAACTGATACACAATGGAATTTTTTTTTTCTTAATATCTCCAGCACACTAAAATACAACCTTTTATTACTTGTTCAAACCTACTTTCACTGCATGGACGCTGGTTTGAGCACCGTTGGCTTGATGGAAACTAGTAGTGATCCTGTTACTTCACTGGCTCCCAATTAGTTTTAGAATTGATTTTTAAATGTTAGTGCTTTTTTAAGGTAATGCAATGTTTGCAACTTCAATATCTATCTGACAAGCTAGTAAGATATGAACCTGCAGACCTCATGGGTTATTTATCGAGTCTTAACCAATACTGGTGATGTGGCCTTTATCCTTTCTGAATCGCTGCTGAAACAGCCTTCTGAATCACATCAGGAGTGCTCCAACATTTGCAGTGTTTAAAACAAAACAAAAAAGGAGGGCCAAACCTAAGTTGAACACCATTTCCATTGTGAGAGAAGAGCCGCAAAAACCTGGGTATTCACATCAATGATGATCACATCAATGATGAACTGGAAATGCAACACTGAGGCTTTCTGGGTCATTTAATGAATTCAGTAAAACACTGTTGTCTGTCACTGCTAGTGCAATGTTCTTTGTAGCTTTCTTTTGGGTAGCAGCATCAGAGCCAGTGACACTGGCAAGCTGAACAAGCTGATTAAAGGCGGAGTCTGTGCTGGGGACTACCCAAGAGCCCTCAGAGGTACTTATTAAGAGCAGGATGTTGCACAATCTGCTGAACATACTGGACAACACATGATATCCCCTTCATGACCTAGCAGTCAAGGGTGCTTTCAGCAGGTGGCTCCCTTAACTCTGCTTTAATGAGGACTGATATTAGTATTTTAAAGTATTTTTAGTTTAGTTATGTATTTCTTTTTGTTTTATGAACTTTATACTTTTAATTCTACTTCTTTAATTGGTATTAAATTATCATTAATACTCTTATGTCATTAGTTTTAATTATCTTAATTTTTTTATTTTTTATTTTATGGCCTGAAGGTATAGATCTCATATACATGCATATTGTTACTATTAATACTGCACTGTTGCTTTTTTGGTTGTTTTTATTTGTGATTACAGACTTTGTAGTTTTCAAATTTCCTTCTAATGTTTTTTTTTTCAAGTCCAGGATAATTCTCTTTATGAATGAATAATCTCCTCACACCTAAAATGCTTACAGTTCTTTTTTTAAAACAACCTGCGTAGAAAAGTTGGCACATATGTCATATTTTAGCAAAATATATGTTTGCGGCAGATGGCTGCTGCTCCCTGAGCCTGATTCTAAGGTTTCTTCCTGTTCAGCAAGAGTTTTTCTGTCCCACTGTCACCAAGTGCTTGCTTCCAAGCGGTCGCCTGATTGTTGTTGTTTATTTACCTAATATGTTAGGGTCTTTTGAGCTACAATATAAAGTGCTTTGAGGTGTCTGCTGTTGTGAATTGGTGCTGACAGAACTGAATTAAATAAAAAATAATAAAAAACGAAACCCTAATTTCAAATCGACACACACACACTTTCAGATTACTTCTGATTAATCTATACAGTGCCCAAGCACAAGTACTTGCCCCTCCCAATTGCCCTGCTGGCCACCTCTGAAGTTGCATTAATAAAACACACAAGTACTCAAGTGATTGTGTGCACATGGTATTCTACATAACATATGTGGAATACCGTGTGCAGCTTTGACTATATTACTGTGGAGCACAGAGTGTAATACCTGTCTCTCAAAGCATTGATGTTCTCTCTCCTGCTGAATCCTTTTCAGCTGTTCAGGGCTCATTCCTTTCCACCTGTCTGGTAGAACCTGTGGTGGCCTCCCTTCTCCCACCTGTCTCTCTGTTGCCTCTGCACACTCTGTCATCATGTCAGATGTCATTGTATGCCACATCTCTGCAAGATTTTCCTGTTCCTCTCTCCTGTGTTGCTCCTTCAGTTTCTCAGTTTGCTCTTTAGACTGTGTGTACAGGACATGGTTAGGCGTTAACACAGGTTCAGGGACATTAAATTGATTATCCCACTGATGACTGATGATTCAGGAACATTGCAAAACCCAGTCTCCAAAATGTGGTTACTCCTAGCATAGAGCTACCAGTCAGCCATATGGCGAATATCCCCCTGAGAGGAGCCACTCAGTCATCTGTATTTGCTTGTGCATCATGAGTGGTTATTAGTGAAACCACTAAACACTATGAAAAAGTACAGTGACCTGAAGGATTTACAATGATGCCTCCCAATGGGGGATTCAGTCAAGTGCATTCAGGCAAATGAGGGAAGAGCTAAATGAAGGCTTTTAAAAACAGACAGTAACCATGCATACATCAAAGCCGTTTAACCATCCATGCTGCCTGTTGGCAAATAATATGATTGCCGCCATCCTGCACCAAGTGTGTGTATGCATCATTTGACATTTTCAGCTTGCAATTCCCACATGACAACATCATGTCACAGCTTGCCCCCCCTTTAGATTTTGCCTTGAGCACTCACATTTGTGAGTGGTGTGTGCGTATCTGTGTGTCCATCTGTGAGTGTGCACATATACTGTACCAGCGCCTGATTGTAGTTGGCGAGTGCGATGCGGGTAGCTTTCTTACACTCCTCCTCGAGGGCAGCTTGCTGAACCCCTCTCAAGTCTTGTCGAACCAGCTCTTTGCTTTCAAGCGTCTCTGTGACACACATGATTTGGGGATTGTATGTGTTTTTCACACCTGCATTAGCCATTGTACGAGTCTCTTTAACTGCACACTTCACACTTACAGTAGGGCTCTTAGGGATAAGCATCCATCACTGTCACCTGGTAATAAGGGCTGTGCATGGGAGTGTATGATTGTTTGTGCAGGGAAGTGTGAAGCATGTGTGTGATGTACAGAGGTTGTAGAATAAAGCATGTAAACTCATCAGGAATGCTAGTGAGTGTGTGTACTTGTGTGTGTGTGTCCCTTTTTACCTCTGTGCTTGTCTTGCATGTGCCTTTTTTCATTCTCATCCATCTGGGCTTGCAGATCTCGTTGTGTCTTTCTTATTTGTTCTCTCATCATCTGCTCCTCTCCGACTCCTTCTCCCTGTACATGAAACAAGGATAGATGACCGTAAGAGGTAACAATATTACCTATTTAACCTTTCGCTGGATTCCCCCCCTACCCCCTTGGTCTTTAAAGCATACAAATCACCTGCTTTGTCAGAGTTGGCCTACCTTAAAGTTTTGCATACTGGCAGGCCCTAGCTCATTCTCTGGAATGGCGATCTTGAATGCCCCCTTCAGGCCAAATTTAAGATCAGCATCAGAAGAGTCCTCTGCTCGCTGATGAGTAGCCCAGTAGTTAGTGAGTTCAGAATTCAAAACCCTTTGCTTATCCTTTTCAGCATTGCTCTGCTGCACCAGTGCTTCATCTTGATATATTCTCAACTTATCTGTAATATATCAAAAAAACACCTGTGACAAACCAAAACTCATTAATGCAGAGGGCCTAAAACAATAAGGGACTAGGGGACTTGCATTTCTAGCGTCTTGCAGGAATATGGCTGCAATCAAAATGCTTTAATTCTATCCCTGTCCTTCAGTTTACCCAAAGCGTTGTCCCTTAGTTTCTCCATGTTTTGCTGATGTTTCTTCTGCTGGACTTGTTGGTTTAGTGTATCTAGATCGAGACCCATCACACGACGCCGGGTGCTAAAAATGCGGGCCTTGCGTGCTGTTTCTGCAGCCTTACGCCTCTCCACAGCCTTTTCCGTGGACTCGTCTACAGGCAAATCCACTTTGTACATGTTGAAAGTTTCTAGTGACTTCCTAAAGAGACAGCATTACGACACTTATAATCATAGCTGATAATCTTGCTTGAAAATAAATTATTAAAGAAATGATTATGCCGATTAAAATATAAAATCCGGATAGGGTTCATCTTCAGATCGATTTGCTCCCGTCATCACCTAATAACATCAAAAACCAAGCTTCTTCAAAAGCATATTTTAAAAAGAAGTGGACTAAATTAAATGTATTTTTATTAAAAATGGACATCTGATTCGCTTACCTCTGGCGTTATAAGTCTCTTCAATTTCTTTCAGTCAATATCAGTGAATGAAAATCTGCTCCTGTTGTGTTTGGAGGCCATTGGTAACCATGGAAACAAGTGAACACATCTCGCTATGTTGAAAATACATGACAAGAGTTGCAGGACCAGCTAAGAAAATGGCTTTTTATTTTTAATAATACGTATAATGTGTAATAAAGTAGCATCAATAGTAGTAAAAAGTGATATTCAAGGCCGAGATCACAATCAAAACACGACAAACTTCAGACAAATTCTGTCTCGCGAGAAACTGTGAGGTTTCGGGTCTCGCGCGCTTGTGGGTCTTCCTGTTGCATTGTAAAATGGCGCATTGTTATCGCCGCCGTAACGCTTATATGTGATAAAGATTATAATTTTTATTTTTGTTTTTTTAAACCGATTGCGCAGATCATAATGTAACTTGTGCATAGAGCAGCAGTAGATTGAACAGAGGGGTTCATTCATTTCGTGCACACTGCGTCTTTACAAAGGCTTACGGGTAAACGTTGTTTTTTAGCATTAGCTAACTGGCTAGCATTCTGCTAAGCTAATATTCACTGCAGACCAGCTACACAAATACAACGAGATGGGTTATCTAAAACTGATCGAGATCGAAAATTTCAAGTCGTATAAAGGAAGACAGATTATCGGACCGTTTCACAAGTTCACTGCAATCATCGGACCCAATGGATCTGGTATGTAATGACAGCTAACTTAAACTTGAAGCTAATGCAAAATGCTAGCTGTGCCTAACGGTAAACAGAGCTTGCTCTCTTTAGATATTGTAACTGTCAATCTATGCACATTTGGTAGTATGATGTATCGTATTGTCTCATGTTCATATTTGGCACTATAGTATTTATTTACATTTTTTTCGGTGTATTTATAACTGTTTGTAAAATGTTGTAATTGCATTTTTAAGTCATTCCACTGTTCAGTCGACTTTTTAAGCACTTATGTCGTATCGGTATGTAATATGTTTGTAAACACTGGTGTTGGAGCTATCTTTCAACAAGAGAAACACCAAGTCTTTCAATGATCTCTTGTCGTGATGTAGTGTAATGCATCATTAAAACTACGTATATGGCCTGTAGGTTTAGTCATGTCAACTCAAACAAAACAACATGTAAAAACTGCACACTAATAGCCAATGAGATGGATTTTATTGCAGAACTGCTGTTTTGCACTAGACTGTACAAATAAAAAGTGAACTTTACAGTAATATTTACAGGACATACATAGGATCCAAATGTTATTTCCCCATCTCACAAAGTGTAACTAGAATGATTCAAAAATAACATTAAATTAAACAGAGCTAAAAGAATCGAGATACGATGTAAAAATTAATATTTGGTAACAAAGTATGGGATATTAAAGCATAAGATATATTAAAGGAATATTAAAGCCTATATACAGATGTTGCTGTTTATGAATAAAAGCATGAGGTGTTCAAGGGTTCAAAAAATATAAACATTATTTCAGGTCTTTGTATAATAATGTGAAATATAAATGAATCATTAAAAAGCCTATACACATAATTGTAAGTCTGTGTACATTGGAGTGCAAAAGAGGAAACATCAGTATGAGACTGAATGTGTAGATGGCAGCAACATGGTCTTAACATATGTGTTTTAATATAAACGGTCCCAAAGTTTATTAAAGATTTGAATATCGTCATAATGTTTGTAGGAAAGTCCAACCTTATGGATGCCATCAGCTTCGTGTTGGCAGAGAAGACCAGTAACCTGCGTGTGAAGACTCTGAAGGATCTAATCCATGGAGCGCCTGTAGGGAAGCCAGCTGCCAACAGAGCCTTTGTCAGTATGGTGTACCAGGAAGATAATGGAGAAGATCGTGCCTTCACAAGAGTCATTATTGGTACGAAGCTCCATTTAAAAACCTTGAACTTGTCCTTGAATATATAGTTCACTTTCTTTTTGAATAGTTGTCTGTGTGAATTAAGAAACACTGATCTAGTAAAATATGAATGCTTTTCAGTTGAATAAAAGGATAGTAGCAAAGCTGCACACATACCAGTTTTTAAAAATTGACTCATCGTCTAAGAAAACTTCTACACATCTTTGGCATTTGGCTGGTCAAAGATAATTAAAATCTGTGGCATTTATCAGTTGCGAATAAAAAGCACTTATTTACTATAGTATATGAAATAATGTAGTTTAATAGTATAGTATATTGTTTGTTTGTGTTGATGATGAGCTAATGCTTGTGTTGTTTTTGGAATACGCATCAGGTTCTTCCTCTGAGTATCGCATCAACAATAAAGTGGTGGGTCTGCCTGAATACAGTGAAGAACTGGAAAAACTTGGAATTCTGATAAAGGCTAGGAACTTCTTGGTCTTTCAGGTAAGATTTAAGTCTTGAAAATGTTGTCAAGATCTTTTCAAGAGCAATTTATTCACAGGCAGTCTTTCATAGTACTCCTGTACCCATCCACCATGCTTAAATAGTGCAGTAGCAAAGTTTTTAGTGTGTGTGTGTGTGTGTGGTTATCATTGGTTTGAACATGACTTGGCCAGTTAGACCAGAGGCCCAAAATGATCAATTTACAAAGGTTAAATTAACACCAGGCAACGTTTTATTTGCTAATTTAAATCTCAATTTTGTCCTTATTTCCCTTTAAGGGAGCTGTTGAGTCTATTGCCATGAAGAACCCCAAAGAACGTACAGCACTGTTTGAAGAGATCTCACGTTCAGGAGAGCTGGCCCAGGAGTATGACCGGAGGAAGAAGGAGATGGTGAAAGCAGAGGAGGACACGCAGTTCAACTATCATCGCAAGAAAAACATCGCTGCGGAGCGCAAAGAGGCTAAGCAAGAGAAAGAAGAGGTGTGCCATTTTTACTGAGTCTGCATTGGACCCAGAGTGTCATGATTAGTGTCTGTGGTTATTTGGCATTTACTGAATTCCTCCATACAGGATTTATTGAGTGGTACAGCCTATTTCTGCTCTAATAGATTTTAGGTGATATGTAATTTCAGATAAAGTCTGGTGCTAGTGTGAAAATAACAAAGATGAAGTAAAGATTGTTACACTGTAATCTGCAGTAAATCTGTGCATTTTTTATTTGAAATGACTCAAAAAATAGCTTTAAAACAAACTTTGGAATTTTTGTGATTAGCTTTTTGGGTTATCTGACAGAAAACCTCAAATTCTCATTGGTCATGAAATGTGGAATCAGGTACATCGCTATTCATAATTTGCTCTCTTCTCTTCATTCATTTTACCAGGCCGAGCGTTACCAGCGTCTTAAGGATGAAGTAGCCAGAGCTAGTGTACAGTTGCAGCTCTTCAAACTGTACCACAATGAGACTGAGATCGAGAGGCTGAACAAAGAGCTTGGGCAGCGGAACAAAGAGATCGAGAAGGACCGTAAAAAGATGGACCATGTGGAGGAGGAGCTGAAGGACAAGAAGAAGGAGCTGGGCAGACTGATGAGGGAGCAGCAGACCATTGAGAAAGAAATTAAGTAAGTGGCATTAAATAAAGTACATTTTGACATTTTATACTTAATTTACTAATAGTCATTTGACTTACATTAAACGGTTCACTTGACTACAGGGAGAAGGACTCAGAGTTGAACCAAAAGAGGCCTCAGTACATCAAAGCCAAAGAGAACACCTCACACAAAATCAAGAAGCTTGAGGCAGCAAGAAAATCACTGCAAAATGCCCAGAAGATGTACAAGAAGCGAAAAGCAGACATGGATGAGCTGGATAAAGAGATGAGAGCAGTGGAGCTGGCTAAGCAAGAGTTTGAGGAAAGAATGGAAGAGGAGGCTCAGAGCCAAGGCCAGGATCTCACCTTGGAGGAAAATCAGGTATGCTGTGTGAAAACCACTTTTTAGACTTCCATGATTTATTTTGGAAAAGGGAAAAAAAAAGAAAAGAAAAAAAAAAGCCCAAAACAAATTAGTTACATGAATTTTAGTAAAATTAAAATGTTACATGAAATTAAAACATGCACACTCTCTTGTCTCCCTTCTTCCAGGTGAAGCAGTATCATCGTCTGAAGGAGGAGGCCAGCAAACGTGCTGCCACACTGGCACAGGAGCTGGAGAAGTTTAACCGTGACCAGAAGGCTGACCAGGACCGCCTTGACTTAGAGGAGAGAAAGAAAGTGGAGACAGAGGTAAAGAAGAGAAAAATGGAAAATGATGGAAAAGTTGTATGAGCCAGAACAAAATTGATTTGATAGAAGTTGTTGTTTGTCTTTAGGCCAAAATTAAACAGAAGATCCGTGAAATTGAGGAAAACCAGAAACGTATTGAAAAACTGGATGATTATATCACCACCAGCAGGTACGCTGCTCTTAATCTTGGATTGTTTTGAACAGAGCTGTGGTAAGCTTATTCATTTTATCGGTTTTTCTGGTTTACGGTGTGATTCATACCCTTTTGTTTCTTTCATCAGGCAATCGCTAGATGAGCAGGAGCGTATGGAGGAAGAGCTGACTGAGGAAGTGGAGATGGCAAAAAGAAGGATTGATGAGATCAATATGGAGCTTAATCAGGTACTCAGGAAAGAAAGTACTCAGTAACAACAACAATTTGAATCTGCTCTAATTGAGTTAGTTAATTTTTGCATGTGCCAACCCTGCCCCTTAGGAGATCAGTCTGTTTCTATAGCTGATCTTTTCCTGAAGGGTACAAGACAAAGCATAATTTCTTTGTGTGAATCAGTAGACTTGATTAAATAAAGCATTGATTAAATAAATAATTGCTTTGTGGGCCAGTAATCCATGCTAGCACTCTAGCGTGGGTAATATTGGATTCTATAAATTTATTACATCTGTGATGGGAAGTGAATACGCCACCTATAGTAGCACTGCTAATGTATCCCGTTATTATTGGACTGTGGTTTAGGTGATGGAGCAGCTTGGAGACGCCAGAATTGACAGGCAGGAGAACAGTCGCCAGCAACGGAAGGCCGAGATCATGGAGAGTATAAAAAGACTCTATCCTGGCTCTGTGGTAAGGCACCTTTAGCACTCTACCCATCTTGGGTCTGCTTTTCTTTCCTTTTTGGTGAAAGCATTTAAACCTTCAGCATAAGAGCACTGAACAAACCTCAGTTTACTAAATGTGTTTTCAGTATGGTCGTTTGATCGACCTGTGTCAGCCCACTCAGAAGAAATATCAAATCGCTGTGACTAAAGTATTGGGTAAGAACATGGACGCCATCATTGTTGACTCAGAGAAGACTGGCAGAGACTGTATTCAGTACATAAAGGAGCAGAGAGGAGAGCCTGAGACCTTCCTTCCTCTTGATTACCTTGAAGTGAGTATAAAAAAAGTAATGACTCGAGCTGAACACTTTAAACAATTCATTGTCGTTGATGGGTGTACTCTTGTTGAATTTTCAGTCTTGTAAAGCTTGTAGAACGTAAATTGTAGAAAATGTTCCACAAAGCGTTGTCTGTCCATCTGTATATCCATCGACCCAGACACTACTTTTCCTACATTATTGCTTTGAATTTAATTAAAATGTTATTTAATTTGAGTGAAATGAAAGTAAAACACGATCATTTGTTGTTCTATGGAGACCCAAAAAACTCTCATGGGTCATGTTTTCAGGTTTATAGGCAGTGACCTGTGAATTGTGATGGGTCCTGAACTAGATGAGCTACCGTGTTGCTGACGGTAATCTAATCAGAACTTGCTGACGGAGTTCTGATTTTAAATCTCTCCTCTGCTTTGGAGAATGATATCTGTATTGGGTGAAATTAAAGGTGGTCAGCTAGATGATTATGTATTCAGATCATATTTTTGTAGAGTTTCTTAAAGTTGATCCTCACTTAAAATATTTGGCTAACCCAATTTTCCCTGCGGAAGATAAAGAAAATTCCTGCAACATGTTTTAATGTCACAGAAAGTGCAAATTCGTGACCGGAATGGGCAACATTGCTTCCTGCAATTTTTAAAGCCAAAATTATACTTCCACCTTTATTTCTTTTTTTAAAGTTAAACATTGTCACACCTTTAAATAATCTTTATTGATGGACAGTTTGAACCTTCATCATCCCGGAGGTTCTTTATATAAAATGCCACAGGAATGTAAAATAATCCCAACCTCAGGTCATTAATGTTGTGCTTTTTTTAGTGCCAGTCACACTGTAAATATTGTCCAGAAAAATTAGATTTTATCTTTTCAAAGGTGAAACCAACTGATGAAAAACTCAGAGAACTGCGAGGAGCCAAGCTGGTGATTGATGTGATTCGCTATGAGCCTCCCCACATCAAGAAAGCTCTGCAGTATGCTTGTGGCAATGCTCTGGTCTGCGAGAATGTCGAGGATGCACGAAGAATTGCTTTTGGAGGGCCGTACAGGCACAAGGTACTTAACCTAATTTAAAGATGGATGATCGGACGATTCATAGATGTGAGAATGCGTGATAACTACTTCTACCTATTAACTCCTCGTCCATCGGCGTCCAGACGGTAGCCCTGGACGGTACTCTGTTCCAGAAGTCTGGAGTCATCTCTGGCGGTGCCAGCGACTTGAAAGCTAAGGCCAGACGATGGGATGAGAAGGCAGTGGACAAGCTCAAAGAGAAAAAGGAGAAACTCACTGAAGAACTTAAGGTGACTTTATTATAAGACCCACATCAGAGTGTTTGTTGGGGCCACAGCTTTTTAGTAAGAGTCACCTTGAAGCACTGTGTGCTGACTAACCTCTGACTAACAATTCATGAATATCCACTTAATTTTAATGTTTTCCTATGTAGGAGCAAATGAAGGCCAAGAGGAAGGAGGCAGAGCTGCGTCAGGTGCAGTCTCAGGCTCATGGTCTGCAGATGAGACTCAAGTACTCTCAGAGTGATCTGGAGCAGACAAAAACCCGTCACCTCTCCCTCAATATGCAGGTACGGCTCAGTAACAGCTTCTTTTCTCTTATCATTTACAAATGGTGACTGTTGCATTAAAACTTTTTTTTCTGTTACTCTGTGATGCAGGAGAAGTCTAAGCTAGAGAGTGAATTGGCAAACTTCGGCCCTCGCATAAATGACATCAAGAGGATCATCCAGTCCCGTGAGCGCGAAATCACTGACTTGCGAGACCGCATGAACCTGGTGAGACTGGCACAGAGTGAGCTACATTTAGAAGCCAGTTTATGAACATGTAACATTGCAGTAACGACCTTTCTGTTTCCCAGGTGGAGGACGAGGTGTTTGTGGAATTTTGTAAGGAGATTGGAGTGAGGAATATCAGAGAGTTTGAGGAGGAAAAAGTGAAGAGGCAGAATGAGATTGCAAAGAAGCGGTGAGTTCAGTAATCCAGTCACTTCTGATACAGGACAGTTAGTTAAAGCGAGTCTGTCTCTGGTTTTTTGAAACATAACTTAATGTTTTTTTAAATTTAGTCTTGAGTTTGAGACTCAAAAGACCCGCCTGGGTATCCAGTTGGACTATGAGAAGAATCAGCTGAAGGAAGACCAGGAGAAGGTCATGATGTGGGAGCAGACTGTGAAGAAGGACGAGGCTGAAATTGAGCGACTTAAAAAGGTGAAAACAAAGTTAAACGATGAAAATATTTTGGCCAGATGTTGAAGGCCAAATCTTTTAATCCCACTTGTGTGCTTTGTAGGAGGAGCACAGACACATGAAAATCATTGATGAGACAATGGCCCAGCTTCAGGACCTGAAGAACCAGCATCTCACCAAGAAATCTGAGGTCAATGATAAAAATCACGAGATGGAAGAGATCCGCAAAAAACTGGGTGGTGCAAACAAGTCAGTGGCTGCAGACACATGCACTTTTGTATTTCTTTTTTTATTATCCTGTTAATATAATTTTATGTTCGAGTGAGTTTGTTCTACAAACAACTTGTTATTATTCCAGGGAGTTGACTCAGCTTCAGAAGGAGGTCACTGCCATTGAGACCAAACTGGAGCAGAAGCGCAGTGACCGTCACAACCTGCTGCAAGCCTGCAAAATGCAGGATATTAGGTTGCCTCTTCGTTCTGGAACAATGGATGATATCAGCCAGGGAGAGGTATATTAACAAAGTCATCGTTGCTCTAACTGCAATTCCATTAAGACCGAAGCAGAACATGACAGCCGTCTTTTGTTTTTGCTTTTCAAGGGGAGTTCCCAGACGGATGAGTCCAGCAGCCAAAGGACATCCAGCAGTGTTTTGGCCAAAGAGGCTCTTATAGAGATTGACTACAGCAACCTGTCTGAAGACCTCAAGGTGAGTCCAAATAATATTACAACAATTTTCTTTACACATATAAAAATAATTAAAATACACCAAGTAGGAAAATGAGCGATTTGCAGCAGAGGTGATCTCTGTAGCTAAAGTCAGTAGTGTAGATGCATTTTATATAGATGCATTTTAATTAATTAATTAATTAATTCTTTTTTGATCTTCCTAAAGGATGCGCTGTCAGAGGAAGAGATCAAGGCTGAGACGAACACACTGCAGCAGCGTCTGAATGAGCAGCAGAGCATCCTACAGAGAATCAGCGCACCCAACATGAAGGCTATGGAGAAGCTTGAGAGTGTCAGGGACAAGTTCCAAGAGACCAGTGATGGTGAGATGGCAGTCTTATGTTAGAGCCTGGGGTTAAATGAGAAAGGGGACAGGAAGTTGACGAACGGTTGTCAAACCTATATGATATCCTTTTTTCTTTCTTTTTATTCAGAGTTTGAGGCTGCTCGGAAAAGAGCCAAGAAGGCCAAGCAAGCCTTTGAGCAGATCAAGAAGGAAAGATTTGATCGCTTTAATAACTGTTTTGAGTCTGTGGCCACCAATATCGATGAGATCTACAAAGCTCTGTCACGCAACAGTAGTGCTCAGGTATGTTTTTAGAGATTTGCCACGTTACATGTCATTAGTTTTGTCTAATGCCATGAAAGGTAGCATTTATGTGTGGAATTTGGTTCATTATAGGTAAAGTAAATCATTTTTCCCATATCCATTTGTGCATGTGCCCATGTTGCCTTTAGCAATCAACGTATGTTTCTTCTTTAGGCATTTTTAGGGCCAGAAAACCCAGAGGAACCATATTTGGATGGTATCAATTATAACTGTGTGGCCCCAGGCAAGAGGTTCAGACCAATGGACAACTTGTCAGGAGGAGAGAAAACTGTTGCAGCCCTGGCTCTACTCTTCGCTATTCACAGGTGAAACAAGGGAGATGTGCAGAGGAATTTTTAATACATGAATGACTTGATGGAAGTTGATGATTGTTTACATCTCTCTTGCTTCTCTGTAGCTACAAACCCGCCCCCTTCTTTGTGCTGGATGAGATTGACGCAGCTCTGGACAACACTAATATTGGCAAGGTCTGTTTCTGTTAGAGAATAAATGTCGATATAATGACTTGAGCTGTTTGTTTGTTCATTAAATTAATATTTCTTGTGATTTTAGTGCATTATCCTTAATTCTTTTTCCATCTACCTTCAAGGTGGCCAACTACATCAAAGACCAGTCAATGCAGAACTTCCAGGCCATTGTCATTTCTCTGAAGGAGGAATTCTACACCAAGGCAGACTCTCTCATAGGTGTATATCCAGAGGTGAGTCTTTTTTTTTTCTTCTTCTTTTAGACAGATGAAATCAGACAGAGCAAATCAGCATGGATCCAAATTAGTACTACCTGAAGCACCATTTGAAAAGGGCAGCTGTGTAGTTTCAGCATTGTTTTAAAATAAGAACCACAACAGAAAAGAACCCATACATAATTAAATAAAAGTAAATAAAGTCGATAAAGATCAAACACGTGTATTGCTTTGTGGTATTAAATTTAGCCCATAAAATAATGTATATTATTATGTGTCAGGTTATGCTATCAATAAATCTATAATTTGTCATATAAAGGCATTCCACTACTAACAATTCATCAGTCTCATGAGACTGAGACATGTATCGACTGCACCAGAAGTCGTCTGCTGAGCATAATGGCTGCTGAAGCTATTCACAAAGCAAAGAAGGAATTTACCCAGAATTCCTCAGTATGAGCTAATGTGCAATAGAAACTCCTAATCAAAGAATCCCTGGATACAGTTATGTATTGACGTTCACAGTTTCTGAGTAGGTGGCTCATCTGCATCTTTAGCATGCAGGGTCATTAACCTTTTATCACCCGAGTATCACAGAGGCTGCGTTTCTAATTTCGCCTGTAAAATTAGAAAATAATTCTCATCCTTCAGGAACCATTTGAATGTTCTTAAAATAGTGGAGGATTTGCAGTAATGTGAAGAGCGTGTGATCAAATCTGGGCGGGGCTGATTTTTCTGTCTATGTTCAGACTGTGAATGCTTTGTGCCACTATGATACACCAAATATCCCAGTGAAGCCCATCGTCTCTTCTTTCTGAAACTGCTACGAAAAACAACAAAAAAAAAAACAAGAAAAAGTTAAGCTTCTCTGCAGGATATTCATTGCACGTTGTTCTTCTTAATATTGTATCCTGACCTGTGATGTGTTTTAAGGTAAGCAAACTGTTGACCCAGCCGAGGAGATGTATTTCTGAGTATTATGCATATAAAGCTTTATGCAAAATACTAAAATATAGCCATGAGGTGGCTGAATTTTCAATAGTCAGGCTTTTTTTAGACGTTAAACTTCTGAACCTGGAGCTGAGACAGCAATAGAATGGAGTTCATTAGATTCATATAACATTGTATATTCTTCATATACAGTCGTGCACCAACATTCTCATCATGAACCAAAATGCGGTGTTTCTAAGAACGAAAAGATCCTGTTTAATGTCTGACCAATAAAACCTGATAAACATGGTGATTTGGAAACAATTAACTTTTTTTTGGTTTGCTTGTTTTTTTTTTTTTTCCACCAACAGCAAGGAGACTGCGTCATAAGCAAAGTGCTAACCTTTGACCTCTCGCAGTATCCTGATGCCAACCCAAATCCAAATGAGTAAGACTAGCTCTCCCAGGACTGGTATCTTTGTGACGTTGGATGTTTCCATGGTTACTTTTTCTGGATTGCTCATTGTAATCTTGTAGTCACAGATGATGTATCCATTAGGTCTCATGTGTTAGTTCCTTCTGTTTTTTTTTATTTTATTTTTTTTAAATACATTAGAGTAGTGAGTTATTGAGCTTCAGTTGTTTGTTTGTTTGTTTTTTCCTTTCTTTTATAGACTATAATGACCAGGATGTATGTACATTTATACAAACCAGTCCTTTATCTGTTTTCCAATATATTTGTGTTGGGTTCTTTTTAAGAAGCTGTAGAATTTGTATCATGTGGTTAAATGTCTCGAACATCTCTGAAGCCAATTTTTGTTTTCATAACTTTTATACTGTTCATGGCCATCTCTCCAGCTGTGTGCTTTAAAGCTCTTGCCTGTTTCCTCTTCTCTGTACTTAACTGCAATTTCATATGTGCACCTATTTTTCTTTTTTTTCTTTTTTAAGCTTAATCAGGAATGTGTTGTTACAGTATGACGGAGACATTCTCATGTGCAAAAGCTAAATAAAACCTGCAGTTAGCAGCAGCAGCTGGCAGTGCTGTTGTGAGATCATGGAACTGAGGCCATTACTGCTCTGCTACTTAGAAAAGGTTTCTGAGTGATATTCTGAATTGACTTTAGTTGGCAGAAAACTCAGCACGAGTTCATGGTGAAACTGTTCAGCCCGTTTTATCTATTGCTTTGCTTCAATAAATTTTGAATTATTTAAACTCTTTTATCTTGTTTACTTCGTAATACATTCTTGCAACTCATTTACTGTTTTGTCATTTCAGGGGCTGTTTTTAAAGTAGCTTTCATATGAATGTGTTTGAACTGATCCACAATGCAGCATTCATTTTGCTGCACTAGTTTATATTCCGTAAGGGGGAATAGGGGTTTGGTAGGCGAGGCTATTTATAGTCTTTGTTTTCACACAAACGTCTACAGAGGCCCCCAATGAAAGCATGCGCTTTGCTTCTTATAAAGCCTGTCTGCACTCGTTGCAATATATTTCTCTCAATGTTCATTATTTGAACACTGATTTTGTTGTCAGATGTCAGTCATTAAATAAAACCTCAAGAAGTAAATTTTTTGGATGATTTATTTTTTGCCAATGGTGAACATATCAAAGTAAAATCAAGCCTCAATGGCACAGCTTTAGAACTTTAGATTTGTGATGGGAGGATAACTCAAACTAGCAGTATCTCCATAATTTTAAACAATATGTATGCATAACAGCAGGTCAGAGGATAATGTAGAAAACAAAACAGTCTTGTCAATACCTGATGTTAAGCATAAACATGAAACAAATGCAAAAAATGATATCCACACAATTATGAATAAAACGATAAGCTTCAGTGACATATCAAGCTAAATCAACCATACCCCAGGTATGCTGAAGAATAATTTCTAAACGTCTCCCAAAACGTATTACAAATTTATGTGTTAAACACACAAAACGTGTAGCACTAGAGTGACGTAAAAACTAGGCAGTGCTTAACTGCTTCAGTTTGTGTTTGAGAAGAATAAAATCTTTATTCTAGCTACATCATTAGTTAATAATTTCCATTAGATTTACCTCAGTTTCCCCTCATGGTTCATATAACAACATTTGTGAGCAAAATAAATCTTGTTCGAGACTAACAGATTATAACACAGTGAGATCCTAATAGATCAGAGGATACTGCTTTACAGCCTTCATCTTGCACTGTTAGCACCAGAGCCCCTTTAAGATGCTTAAATATTTTGGGGCCTGAATGCAAAGAAACCACTGGTTCCCCCTAGTGGAGTCCTGTGCCATTGTCCGGTGTCACAGTAAAGATGCAGTAAAGTTACCTTCTGTATGAATTCACTGAGTGACATTTTCGCCACAGGTCACTTTCCGACCTTCCTCATTCCTCAGCGAGGCTTTAGTAATACACTCGGCTCACTGACGTGGCTGTCCCAAAGGCTATGGAATGGATAACCTCAACAAACACTACGAAGAAAGAAGTGCATCAATCCATTTACTCTGAGACAAGTACAGTGTTTTTATTAATTTGGCAAATCTGAAGTATTAGATGTTTCATTATCAGATATATTGTTACTTCTCAGTTAATGTTTCAACCAAAACATGAAACCTTGTCCAAACTGTCGGTAGGCATTGAGCCATCCTGATCAATACAGATTTTCACAGAAGCAACGACCTTGGTAAAGTGATGTGAGCTGGAGTCACACACTAGTGTTCAAAATATAAAACTGTCATGATAATCATGTAAATTCAGGTGACAGTTCCTACACGCCAGAGTCGGCCTCAGACGGTCCCCGTGCGGAGGGGATCGTGGGAATTGGACGTTTCTTTCTCCTCACAGCTGGATCTGGTTGGCCTGTTGTCGCTGCCGGGGCAGGAGGAGGGACAGGGATGGGACGCCTCTTTTTGACGGAGGTCATGCTGCTGGAGCGTTCATTGAGGATGCCCTGAGCCACACCCTCCATGTCAGATACTGAGATCTGCATGGCTTCAGCCATCTCTTTCTTAGTTAGTGAGACAAAGCCCGGGTCCCTGGCCAGGGAGACCAGTCCACCCTTCTCTAGAGCCTAAAGAAACAACAACATTCAGGTTTGTGCTCGCGTACAGATTCTAGTGTATTTTCTAGTATTATACAATACTTTAAAACCGAATAATTAGTCATCCTCAAACCACACAGTTTATAAATGAACTCAGTTTGTAGACAACATTGTTTTGAAGTCTTATAACTGCATAAACTTGTTGGATCTTAACTGATGTGTCAGAATTTCTAATAATAGAAACAGTCAGCTGGTTACAGTCACAGAGCTGATAAATTCGCTGACTAAAGAAATCTGTGGAAGTCATGACAAACCTTTAAGAACAGAGACATTTTGGAGGTCTGATACTGAAATTATTATTTGCTAAATTTTAATTTCATTTGATCCTGTGACCCACTTCCAAGCCAAGCTGAGTTTATTTATAAAAATGTGCTCATTTCTCATGGAGAGAAAGTTAATTCAGTCCAGAACTAGCTTTAACTTGTGTCTAAGAAATAAGCCCAGTGCCCAGTGTCACCCATCTGTGACTAATCTGACAGCAGACGTTAGAGGTGGCAATTAGTTAGAGTTGAAAAGAAGACCCGATCAGCCACTTTGACACTTACCTCTTGGACTAGCTGGTCAGCTGCAGTGTGTGAACTCTGACTCTGACTGGCACCATGGTTAGGGTCATAAGGAAACTGCATAGAGAAGGTAAGCATTCATATATTGCCTGCATAATCTGTTCTTTGATGAGTCAGCCTTCAATAAAATATTACCTGTGTTCTGTCTGTTCTCACTGTGAAGTTCCAGGCATGTCTGCTGGCTAGTAGTAGAATAAATACACTAATTAATATATAAGTAAGCAATTACGAAGCATTCCTATGCCTCATATCTCAGTTTATTAATATGGAGTTATAATCTGTCCAGTATTTTCCATGGCCACATTAAAAAGTCTTATTAAAGACTTCTTCTGTGGTTTTAATTTAACATATGTGGCATATCATGTCTTGTTGCTTGTGCCATACCTGCCTCCTCATCTTCACAAGGATTGTAAAACTCATCCGGAGTCCCTTCTCTTTCAAATGAAAATCTGAGAGGGAACAAAAATCATCACACATAACGGCATTGGTATACCATCATACTAACCAGGAGAGCGCTTTGGTACTCACTCTGCAAAGGCGTTGTTGTTAGTGTTGCTCTTTGGTGGAGCTGTGGGGAAAAATTCTGTACCAGACACCAAGGCTGAGGCTGAACTTGGTGGAGACTCGGGCTGGCTCTCTGCGAAACTGAGTGGCCTCTGGTTGGTCACCTGTTGGGACTGAGTGTTCGCGGGCTCAGTGGAGAATGACTCTACCCGGTTACCAAACAGGTGGTGTGAACGCTGGAAATACAAAGCAAGATATATATTAATAATGAAATAGTACGTAATTTATACATAGTAAAGGCAGGCTTAACGAAACATTGTGTATTTGCATTTATATGTAAATTGATGTGATCTGATTGCTTTTTAAGACTTCTAATGAATGGAAAACCAAAAAAAGGTCTCCACCCACTAAACATTTTTTATTAATAAAACAAATAAAGGCGGCCATAACCACAAGTGTGGGAACACACAAGTAATGTGCTGCAGAATGGGAATATGAATGCACTGTTGTTGCCAACATTGTTTTGCACCTGATAAATGGCCTCTTCTCCTGCCTCCTCCATGGCTCTTTCCATCTCTTCTTCATTCTGCAGGTCTCCTGAAATGGCTCTGTGCATTTCTGGAGCTGCTTCTTCCTCTATACTCCTCAGACCCGCCTAGAAAAAAATGGAGAATGTGGATAACTGAAGGGCAGACGAACATATCACCGTGAGATAAAGCTGATTACTGCTAATATACAGTACACAGTACATTTATTTAAGCTGAACTGCAAAAACAGAAAAGGAAAACCCCAGCTTACCTGGATCTCTGGACCTGAGGCACTCTTCTTAGTTGGACGGTAGCCGTAGTACTCCTCTTGACGCTTGATGAACTTGCGGAGATGGTCTTGCAACAAGAAGGTGGCGTAGAATTTCCCCACAGTCACCTCATCATCTATAACCAGACACAACATAATCAGAGTGCACTCTGTGTTCAAAAACACATGACACGTGACACATGACATATACTGCAGCCTCACCGCCAATGGGAGGAATAACCTGGTCTAACAGTTTCATGCTGGTGCGCTTCCAGATCTTCTTTATAATGGCTCTCAGCTCCTCATTGGCTTGCTCAAAGTTACCTATTAGGAACGATTCAAGATAATAATCTCAAGTAGTAGCAGATGAGGTTGAAGGAAACATGTATGTGTTATAATATATGTACCAGTTTGGGTACACCCTACCTTCTGTTTTAATTTTGAGTGCAGTCCTGACCAGAGCGAAAAGGGTGGCATTAAAGGTGACCGTGCCATCACTGTTGAGAGGCATGTTCATACCGACCAAGCGCTACAAGAAGCAGGAGCACTTTAATATGGGTTCCTGCATACTAGCAAGCACCACATAGTGTTACTTCATGCCTGTCTGTACCTTGCATGCAGCCCGATGAGGACAGAATTTGCCAAAGCCCAGAGGAGGCTGAATGCTTCGCAGCAGCGTCACCACATCCAGATGTTTGATTCTCCCCCTGTTATATCAGAGAAACATCGCGAGTAACACACAATTAAACAGCATCCCAAGGGTTATTTGAAAATAAATGAGTTAAGAAATGAGATTTCACACTCACGTAGCTTCAGGATCATATTCAGCCCAGATCTTTTTAAACTCATCCAGATGGTGTGGACCAAGCAGAGACCAATCACGGGTCAGATAGTCAAAATTGTCCATAATAACAGCTACGAACAAGTTGAGGATCTAGAATAGGCAATGAAAGACAGGTGGTTAAATACACAATGGTTTGAGTATTTCTATATTTGTCATTTCATATATCATCCCTATAATATGACTATGTATAATAGATAAAGAAAAATGTTGAATTCTCACCAAGAAGGCACAGAGACAGTAGAAGCTGAGGAAGTAAAAGACAGCAAAATTGGACCCACAGGTGTACTCTTCTCCTGGCAGGAAGTCAGACTTGGGGTCACATTTTTTTCCATACATTGACGCCATCATGACCTCTTGCCAAGCCTCTCCAGTGGCACATCTGGATATGTAAACATAAACCAAACAATGTAATGTTGTTTTGTGTTCAAAACATATTTGAAGCCCAAAACCTGTTCTCACCGGAATAACATCAGAACAGCCTGAGGGAATGTCTGGAAGTTGTTGTTGCGGTTGATTTGGGTACCATCCACTAATGCTATCTTTCCAAAGATCTGAAGGTTGAAACAATCCCATTTAAAATTCAGTGTCATTCACCAATAACAAAAAATAGCAAAGTGTGAGCAGTAACATTTTTTTTTTACAGTTTTTTTTTTCTGTACCTGCATCCCAACAACAGAGTAGATAAAGAAGAGCATCACAATGAGCAGAGCCACATGAGGCAGAGCCTGTAGGCAGAAAACAATGACATTGTTAAAAAGCGATCACTCAGAAGCGCGCTGGAGATTTGAAATAAAAAAGAATCATGCCGACAACGTCACCTGGAAAGATTTGATGAAGGTCCACAGCAGGTTACGGATGCCCTCCGAACGGTTCAGCAGTTTGACCAAACGCATAACACGGAAGAGTCGGAAGAAAGTGATGGAAACTGAGGCATTTTCAGAGGCCTTTGGACACAAAGAAAGAATTGAATGAAAAGAAACCTCAAGTAAAAAACAAAAACACGACTGGTTTTAAATGTCTGAAGAGTTCAGGCTTACCGCAATTACTTGCATTGGATTCGTCTCCTGAACAAAGCAGACGAAGAAGTGAGAGGTTGCAGTGGTATGTGTTGCATTTAAAATAATGTTAAATATTATTAAAATAGGACTTCAAAATAAGTTTAATATTAGAGTCATTTTCCACTTTTGATGAGTTACAAATCTTTCAGATCAAAGCCGCTTGTAACTCATGCAAAGCAGACAAACTACACACGCTTTATTTTGGACATATTAACTTTGTTTTTGCAGTCAAGTAATGATTAATACACCCTACCAATATATATATAAGTAAACAGTCTTGAGACATAGCCGTGTTTATAGAAACAGTATGAGCCATACTGGAACATAATACAGCCATGCCCTGGAGATTTGTTTTATATTTGCTATGTAAGATGGCGCAGACAGTGTAAACAGAAAGGTTTAACCAGAAGGTTAAGCAACACACGGTCTGTTACATTAGTGCTATACTTTAGTGGCGTGCTCACACAACAGAGCTCATGCAGCAGTGCAGATCAGATATTTACACAGCCATGGAGACAGTACAGTCCTCCACTTTCGGCCAGGGCACTCTGTAGAGGATAGACAGATGAGCAGTGAGGTGCATGGGTGGCAGAGGGATTGATGGGGAGGAACAGGTGAAATATGGGCTACGGGTTGACAAAAGTGAAACTGCTGCAAGCTTGTGCTTGTGGATGGAAAGATTATGGCACTGCAGTGCAACCATGACTGAAAAATACAAACTGTGACCACCAAGAGGAAACACTGAGCAGTGCGAGTAGCATTACCGCATAAAGTAACACTGAATTCTTATTTGATATTGTGCTCTTTTTAAGTGCTCGCACAAGACATCAGATGGTGGTTTTTGTGATGGAAATGCATCCGAGGCTGCACAAGGCATCGAGGAGGGGGGAGATGGATGGGATGAGGTGGGAAAGGACGACAACAGTACTGACCATGTCCTGTGAACTAGTTCTCCTGGTGCCAATCAGCTGTTGGGCCACAATTATATGCTTCTGGGTAAGATTACTGAATAAATACATGTGGTCATTCTAAATCATATTGCACTATCGCCTGAAAATGTCTTGATATAGCAAACAAAGCGGTTCAATATACCTGCAATGGTGTTCTTTAATACTGATATAATATGCATGTACATAAGTCTTATATGTACTCACATCGACTTCACTCAGGATGACGTCAACAACGCTACCAATAACAATAATGAAGTCAAACACATTCCACGGGTCTCCAAAGTAACCCTGCGCAGACAGGTGAAGCACATTACATTAGGCAGCAGCAGTGGGTGGATAAGAATCCAGACAATAACCGTTAGAGTGTTTACCCTTGCTTTGAAGGCCATGAGCTTAAGAATCATCTCCACAGTGAAGAGTACCGTGAAGATTAAGTTGAGAATGTCTGAGAGCTTTGTGACGTGGTCCGACTGATTACAGTGCTGTTTAAAGAGAAAATAAAATAAATATATTCAAATATGTTAGCACTAACAAAATACAAATCCACATTCAACAATCCTATTACTGTACATTCAACTGTTTAGTAATAGGACTCATGACTAAACTACTCAAATAAGACTACAATTGTAATAAACTAGGATTAGCCTTAAAAACACATAAATTAGGCCCACACTGACAGTTTTAAAATTAGGTCTCGTCTACACAGTCCATTGTCTGCTGCTTTACAAACCTTTTTTATATATTAACAAGCACCTCACATGCACATTGTGATGTGATGAATTGTCAAAGAATTATAGTTTACATAAAGTGAATGCTCATTGGGAAGAGTACACAAGATACCGTTACTTGGTCACCAGACAAATACACAAATTAAAAATAGTCTGGAACCTCTCAGTCCATATTGAATTTCAGAGTGCTGTAATTAATAACAGACTCCGTTATAAAAGATGGACACAGCCACTGACAAGCTCCTGTGTTTCCCAGGGGAAAATATATTTTTTTCTCTAATGCACACTATCATAGTAGTTATGTTTAACCTAAAATGAGGCTGAGGTGTGCGTCCTGCAGAGGTGTCTGTGCACAAGTTGTGCACTGCAGTGTGCATGTTGTTGGTGCAATTATCTATGAATAATCAGTATTAAAAACAATTCATGCATGATGACATGACCTGAATGTTAATTTTATGTTATGGACTTGTATAGTTTTACTTTATTTTACACTTTAGTTTAAGTATTTGGCTCAAGTCATGATTATTTTGTGCATTATTCGTTTTTTTCAAATGCAGAAAAATGCAAATGTGTAAACGTTTTTCTCAGTGTCTGTGGGTATCATCAGATGCAGAAGCATCTTCAATAGGCCTACAGTTATTTAGAGCATAAAACATGTGACATAATAAAGTGTGACAGAAGCACAAACAGACAAAAAAATGTCTGTCATTGTGATCAGCTTCTGCAAGGTGAACAGGAGGCAGAGACGTTCATATAAATCAGGAGCTCTCAGATTCATCTTGGTCCTAGACTGAAGATACTCAATAATGACATTCAGTATTTTCTATGAGGACCATTAATATATCTTAGGAAACTTAATGTACGTACCTGCATCCCCAGACACAAAGTGTTCAGCATAATCAGAAAGAACATGAGGTACTCAAAGTAGCAAGAGGTGACAATGTACCAGACCCTGTACTGGTACGGGTTTTTGGGTATGTAGCACTTCAGAGGACGAGCCTTCAGAGCGTACTGCACGCACTGGCGCTGAGGGGACAACGGACAGGCAACAGACACATTAAGGAATAAAGAATGAAGTGCAACATGTTTTTACTTTGAATAATGAGACTAGTACTGTCCTCAGCCTCATCTCAGTGTACCTGGTTCTTGTCCAGCTCACAGTTCTTATACTCCTGCTCACCCTGCTCCTGGAAGGTGACTATGACAAAGCCCACAAAGATGTTCATCATGAAGAAGGCTATGATGATTATGTAGATAATGAAGAAGATGGACACGTCGACGCGATTGTTGAAGACTGGACCCATGTCTTCTTCAGCTGAATCTATAGCTCTGTATAAGAGTCTGTAAACAAATGGAGATGAAAAATAAATAAATCAGCAAACAGAGATGTGGTCAAATGAATGAATTACAGGTTCCAGTGAGTGGAAATACTTGTATGTCACTTTCCACCTAACGTCTCACTCATTTAAATAAAGATAAAACAGCAAATAAGTTAATCACAAATGCAGCTGATCAAACCAAAACAGCTTCAGTGCTTACTTTGGCCAGCCCTCAAATGTGGAAACGGTGAACAGAGCCAGAATTCCATTGAGCACGTTGTCAAAGTTAAAGTCATTGTTGAGCCATTCTCTTTTAGCCACTACTGTGTCTTGCAGGGAATTATCCATGTGCTTCAAGAAAAATCCCCTGAAAGCAGAAACAAGGAACCATTAGTTAAAATAGACTGATGGCTGAATGAAATCTGCAATGTGATGAATGTTAGTTTCCTTACTGGCATTCCTCCTCAGTCACTTTGGACACATCTGTGCAGCTGTAGAATTTACCCTGAAAGGAAGTGATTCAATTCAGCAGTTAGACTTTTATATATATACTGTATATATGTACTAAAGAGTAGTTGTGATTTATGACCTTTATGATATTATAGGCCATCCGGCTTTAGTTCAGCATTTAAAAATTACCTTAAAGAGTTGGACTCCTATGCAGGCAAACATGAAATTCAGCAGCAGGGTGACCAGGACGATGTTACCAATTGTTTTGATGGCCACAAATACGCACTGGACCACATGCTGTCATAAAAGACAAACAAAGGCCAATAAACACTGAGGAGAAGTCTAAACATAAAGTGAAAGACACAGTGTTAATTGATCACTCAAAATCCATATCTATCTGAAAATATCTGGTAGTTTTCTTTCACTTTACACTTATATTCTCTCACATTTATTGATTCCCTTTAGAGAAAATTACTAGTTACTTTGTAGGTGAAGGTTGGACAACTAGATGAAACTACCTAACTCACACCTGGGGAAAATGTGGCCCCAAAACCAGCAAAGTGTCATAATTTGGCCTACAAAGAAAAGAATACTATGCCCCCAAACCCAATAAGAGGTGGCCTTATACTAATGAAATGAAGGTGACTGAATGGAGTGGGTCTTTATTGTTATTTAACTCAATTTCAACACTCTCAATTTTGCACTGTATTTTAACAGAAACCAATGCAGTGTTGCATTTCAAACCGCTGGTAAGGTAAATTATTTGAAAGTGTATAGCATTTGGGTGGATTTTTCTTTTATGTTAGTTATATTTTCATTGTAACCTGCACTGTGTTTTCCTTAACTTATCTAATGTATGGTCCTTTGTCTTTTATTTAGCTCTTGTTTGAGGTGCATTTTGATTTTCCCCTGCTACTTATGATTAGTTAATGAAGTATGAAAAGTCAAAATGTATTGTCCCCATATGAGGATGGAGGGCCTCAGGAGGATAAGTCGATGTGGCTCACTTAAAAAAAACAATGCTGCCAATCCTTGACTTTTTTTTACAATTATAGTTGCTAAACTTGATAAACAAATACTCTGATTTCATATGGTGTATTAAAATATCAGTTACTTGGGCCAATTTTCTATAGAATGAGTACTTTTTTATACACAATTATACACAATTTTATGCAAGATTGTGAAAACTGGGTTTTTACAGGTAACAGGCAATTTTATTTATTTGACTTTTACGTTTAAAGAATCTGTCTGTGTGTCACTTCCACTCAGACACACAGCTGTCGCCTCAGGCAAACTGCGCATGTGTTTTACCTTTAATCCTTTGGCTCTGTTGATGGCTCTGAGAGGCCTCAGCACCCTCAACACCCTGAGAATCTTCACGACGGAGATGGCACTGGATCTGCGCACAACAAGAACACATGGCAGAAAGCAGCCTTGAAATTCATATCTGAGAAAATAGTATAATTTAAGCAAAAAATAACAATGGTGACCTTTTCATTTAACTTAAGCATCTTATCATGAAAACTCACTCCATTCCCATAGAGAGAAGAGACACACCGACCACAATCAGATCCAGAATATTGAAAGAGTTGCGACAGAACGAGCCCTTGTGCATGAACGCTCCATACACTGTCATCTGTCAGTGAAATAAACAGAGAACAGCTGAACAGAGACTCTATTTTTAAGTGGTTGACCTTCAGTACAACAAGAAGGTCCCTCTAAACTTTAGTCTCAGATAAATTATAACAATTTAGCTGATTAATCAATAAAATAACATAACATAACACAACATAACATTAGAGCTGGACCCATCAATAGTGCTCTTTACTACCAACAACCCCTCCACCTTTCCCCCAAAATCCAAGAAAACAATTCATACAAAACAAGGCAGTAGTTTTGTTGGCAAGATTTTGTACCTTTCACCAGTTTCAGAGCAAAAGAGTTCAATATTCCTTACTCATACAAATCGTTAAAAACGCATTAGTCACTGTTAAATCTACCTTCAGTACAATCTCAATGGTGAACACAGATGTGAAGACAATGTCAGCATAGGCCAAGATCTGAAAGAAACACACAGAAAAAACTGTCACATTTTGTCTTCGTGCAACAGAAATTGTTCATGTTATTTCAACTACACCTCACTGTTACCTGATTTCTGAAGGATTGCGGATCAATGGGGTCCTCAGCTGCCAATGAGATGGAGGAGAGCAGGATGAAGAGGAGGATTAAGTTGGTGAAGGACGAAGCATTGATGATTTTGTAGCACAATTTACGGAACCTAGATTGTAAAAACACACAGGCACAGGTAAATGTTTGCAACATTTATTATGATATGGTATGATATTGTTTTCCGGTTGGTGTTGAGCCGGATGATGGTCCGTTTCCTACTTGTTCTGAGGGCCAAAAATGAAAAAGGAGCTAGCTTCAGGTAATGGAACTGCTTCTTCCTTCAGTTGCAGATCTGCCATTGGCCGGGGCCGGGGGCTGATAGGGATTTCAGGCTCTTCCTCCTCATCATCACCTACGATACATAGAAAAGAGGTATTCAAACGAAAGCCTGAAGCAAAGACCCAGGAGAAATCCCCCTGTGCTGAATAATGCTGAAGACTTTATATGGTAGTCACCAGGGAAGTGTGCTATAAACACAACACGGGGAATTAGCTGAGTCTTACTGTGATGACAGGTTACTATACTTATACTGTAACACAGCCAAGACGGTAGCCTTGACAAACAGCTGGTAAAGGGAATACAAATTCTTGCAATGAGCGACCTCCTCTTGCTACAACTACACCATAGGGAAAGTATTTTATTGTATTACCTGGGAAATCAGCTGGTGGAAATGGATCTTTCACTTCATTGACATTAGACTCAAATTCATCAATTTTGAGCTAACAAAAACAAAAACAAGGATATTAATTTCTTATAGATACTTATGCTGCAAAATTACATACATTTCAAGAGTAAAGAAGTGATATAAAGCCAGAAACGACAGTAACCTTGGCTGTGGTGGGCATGCCTTCCATCTTGGCTCTCTGCTCAGCCAGTTTCTTAGCTATCCTCTCTCTCTCCTCATCAGTCTTCTCAGGCATTTTTGCCCTGTATAGCAAGAAGAAAAAGAATTAGATCGAGCAGATTATCTCAGCTGGCATCAACTTTTGATATTGCTTTTTTTTTTTCACCTTAGTAACCTCTTCCTCAACTTCTCCTCTGCCTTTTCTTTCTGAGCTGAAGTCAAACTCTCAGCCTCTGCGAGGTTGTCGACAGCAATAGCGAGGAAGACGTTGAGGAGGATATCTGTTTGCAAAGAGCTCAGGAAATTAACAAACCTCGCCTGTTAACATTATGTCTATGCATAGATTAAAAAACAACAACAACAAAATAACAGTGTGAGCATATGAGAAGGATACAGTTTCCACAGACAAAGAGAATAATGAAGTAGATGGAGACCAGAATGCCAGGAATGACAGGCCCGCCATAGGCCATGATTCCATTGTACATGATGGATGTCCAGTCCTCTCCCGTGAGGATCTGAGAAACGGTTAAAAGTTAAAAAGCAGAAAAAAATGATTAATTATTGTCATGTATGGATGGATAGGACTGGTGATGAAATGTGAAATGAGCTTCATTTAAACTATCGATCACAAAAATCTGTTTTAACAAACTCAAATCAGTCATTACATCCGAGTTTGCATGTGTGCGTGGGTATGTGCCATTCGATCTGTAAACATGAGAGCTCTGAAAGTTTTGAATGAATTTGGATAACACTTTGTAGCGGTGTAGAGCGAGGTCATGTTCACAAATTTGGCTTACGTCGGTCTTATAAATTATAACTATGATTGTGGTGTGTAATGCCAACATATAGAAAGTACCATATGAAGATTTAAAATGTCACATTTGAACTCTGACCTCTTCTTCAAGGTCAATAGATTAATCTGAAGGTCAAAATGATAATAATGTTATGCAGAGGTATTTGAAACTGTTTCTTATTGCCATATAGGCATGTAGGGAATGATATATGGGGATTCCAAATATCACATTACTTTGGATCTTTGACCTCTTCTTCAAGGTCAAATAAAGTTAAACTATCATAAAATGCCTTTTATCTTTAAAATTGTGCTTGAAATCCTACTGCCTCTGAGGTTTGAGCTTTCTGAGTGCTTCTGATGAAACACAAAGTGGTGACCTTGGAGGAAGCCACACATTTGCAACCACTTCCTTTGGAGTTAACTTAAAAGTTTAAAGAAGAGCCAACAAAACAAGTGCCTGTTCTCACCTGAAACACACTGATCAAGGCCTGAGGGAAGTTATCAAAGTTACTGCGCCTGGGTCTGTGGTCAGAGAAGTTAAATTTCCCTCCAAAAACCTGCATGCCCAGGAGTGAGAAAATGACAATGAAGAGGAAAAGAAGAAGAAGGAGGGAGGCAATGGAGCGAACGGAGTTGAGGAGAGAGGCCACGAGATTACTGAGTGACTTCCAGTACCTGAAACACAAACGAGAGGTGGTAAATGGCAATGGGCTACACTATAATAGCTTGTACTGATACTACATTGATATTTTACGTGATCTCGGCTTACTTTGTGACTTTGAGGATCCTAAGCAGGCGGATACACCTGAGTACAGAGAAACCCAGGGGAGCCACAGCACCTGCAGACAGCATGATCATCTCCAGGATACCACATAATACCACAAAGAAGTCAAAACGGTTGAATAGAGACATGAAATATGCCCTGGGTCCCAGAGCGTACATCTTCACAAACATCTCAATGACAAACAGCACCAGCAGCACCCGGCTAGCCACATCTGTTGAGTTGATGGAAGAGTTGGACAAATGAATGAGTAAATGGAATATATGCAAAACTATTGTTCATTAAAATATATATGTACATTATCAACCTTGAAAGGAAGTCATGCTTTCAGACTGGTGATGGTACTCTGTGGCTATGGTCAGAGTGTTGAGGAAGACCAGGAACATCACCACCCAATAAAACGCCCTGGTTTTCACGTACACCAGGCACTTCATCCTGAAGAAACGGTTCCAGCGCCGAGCCAGGCGGCTAAGCACAAAAACAACTCTAACTTACTCTTTCATATTGAATGCCAGCATTTATAAATTTTCACAGTGGGAAACTCACTAGTAATAGATTATTTGACTCTTGCCCTCCAGGTCATATAGACTGTCTGTGTCTGAATCTCCACTGGACAAAGGCAGGAGACCTGATAAGAAAATAACAGTTGTAATCTGAGATCATCTCTGTGGTCAAATATTCTGAGTTTTTTTTTTCTAGAGCGCACCTTTTCCTTCTCTATCAGCATCCAGGACTTCAGCGTGAGTGATCCACTCCATATAGCCATGGAGGTCCTCATCCAGCTGCTGACGCTCTCGTAACTTCTGGAACTCTCCACGTGACCTGGCCTTTTCTCGCTCTTTGGTAAACTCTCTGTGTGGAACAGCAAACAGTCATTATTCTATTCTTTCTCTGTTTAGGTGAAAATCTTAGATTTACCGAAGGAGCATAATCTTACCCACTGAGCACACCCAGAACCAGATTGAGCACGAAGAAGGAGCCCAGCAGAATTAGAGGAACAAAATAGAGCCACGGCCATTCATTCCCTATGGCATCGTTCACCTAAAGTCCAGGGTATCAGTCAAAATCAGTGAATTTTATTGGGTTGCAAACTGCACACTGAATCTGAGACAATATTCAGCCACTGACCCAGTAGAGCACTTTGGTCCAGCTTTCCATGGTGATACACTGGTATACAGTTAGCATGGCAAAGCCGATGTTATCAAAGTGGGTGATCCCGTTGTTGGGACCTTCCCAGTTGGGCCGACATTCCGAGCCGTTGATGATGCAGCGGCGTCCATTACCAGCCTGAGCACAGGGGGCAGGCAGTTCGCCCTCTGCTGTGGCATAGATATCTGTGGGGCAAGTTTTACAGCTTAATGTAAAAACCCAGGTATAAGTATGTCTCATAGTGTTCTTTTAAACATACTTGTGCCTTTGTAATAGCAGGTCTTATGCATTTTGCACTTAAAGAGCTCCAGCCCCATGATGGCATAGATAGTGACCAGTAAGAAGACCAGGAGAGCAATATGTAGAAGAGGCAGCATCGCTTTAAGGATAGAGTTCATTACCACCTGTAGGCCTGCAAGCAAAAAATAAACCCAGTTTGTTATATAAGGCATAAGAACTTGGTTCTGCTACAGACTCATAGTACACGTCCATACACTATAATGCTCAGTGTATCAGATGAATTTAAGGTGTATAATACAGAATCAGCATCTCTCTGTAGCATGTATGGATTGGTTCTTACTGGGGACTCCAGAAACGAGGCGTAGAGGCCGCAGTACTCGAAAAGCTCTGAGTGCCTTCATATCAAACCCCCCACCCTTCTCCTTTGGCACACCTGACACCCGATTTACGGTATCCATAAATAAGGTGAAGAGACTGCAGGAAAAGATGAGACAGCCGTAAGTGTCGTAGCTGCTACATTGTTTATTCATATCAAATTATATTTCAATTTTGATATATATTACATTCTTAACAAATAAGCTGTCCACCTACAGCTAAGACATCCTCTTACCCCATGAAGACGATGACAAAGTCCAATATGTTCCAGCAGTTTCGTAAATAGGCCCCTTCGTGGAACACAAACCCATACGCTACTATCTTCAAGAAGCACTCCAGGGTGAAGATGACCAGGAAGATATACTCCAGACTTTCCTGCAGTAAGAGGAACAAAATGAGAACACTTTCGAAAAAACTTTCACTCTCACATAATCTTCCCTAATAAAGTATTAAAGTATTCAAAGTACTGATTAAATCTTTTAAAGAGTAAAATGACATGTGGCTGAAGAGCATGGTTTTGATGCTCTGACTGAGCAGCACACAAGTACAGCAAGACGAGTAAAACCACTGGAGGTCAGCAAAGGCTCAATTCTTTCTCTTCTTGGGCATACTTGTGAAGCATATGCTAGGAAGAACAGCATAAAAAAGATCAGCAAAAGTGTTGCTGGCATTGTAGCAGCTCATTATCTTTTGTTTCCAGTTTGTTCATTCTGATGCAGATTAAACATAACCTCCAGAAGGTTGAACAGAAGGGCGTGCCATTGCCCGCAGAGTGAATGATGAAACATTTTGACACGATGTAGCAAGTTAGATGTGTCAGACAAAAATGAAGCAGACTGTTTGCAGGAGACAGATAAAATGTGAGTGGCTGAATGAAAGCATCATCTGCAAATTGTCCCCATCTCTGTGCTTTTATTATCAGTTTGACACAGGGCAGGAACACAGAACAGGGATTTTTCCTCAGACTAGATGCGGTTATATGTAGATCTGAATATAGATGTTGTGGAACAAAGGGCTGTTAATTTGACAACAGTATGATGAAGCTTCAAGAATCCAATAGGAATCCAGTCCTACTTCCAGTCCTAGCAATCAGAAATAGAAAATTCATTTAAGGTATATACTGTAACTGACATGCAGTTTATTTCCCTTTCCCTAAATCAGCTCAATAATCTCTAGCTGAACGGGCAACCACTGGTCCCCACACACCTAACCACCAACACTGCATCCATTAACGAGTGCACACACATTTACAGGCTTTTACTCAGTGTTACCCCAAGTAAAGCGAATTCACTAAGGAAAGCTGCTCTGCTAGGCTACCGCGCATCAACATTACAAGCTATCATATTATTGGAATAAGTGGCTGTGGTTACACGAGGCAACATTGGTGGACTCTCCTGTATCACCTGCATCAGTGGAGTGACGGTGCTTAGACTGACCTACTTCTAACAGTAAAAGGGGGTTTGGTCTATCTCTTCTTACATTTTCACCTCTGAGGAATGGACTAAGGAGGATTTAGGAAGAGTGCCAATGAAGAGATCAGGTCAGATTTGGATTCCTAATAAAAGTAAAATGGCTATAAATCATAAAGGCTGACATGAACTTTAACCCAGAGATATGTGTGGAGTTTGTTGACTTAATGTAGGAAGGTAACCAACGACTGGTCATGTTTGACATTCATGCTAAATGCCAAACCTCTAAGAAAACGCAACCTATTTATCAATATCAATCAATTTGTCAATACGACACATCCAATAAGCACTGTGCAAGATCAGATATACCTTTTGCTCACATGCACACCTTGTTGATCTTTAGGTTGTATAGTCTCTGACTTGTAATACACTATCAACAGTTTCACAGCTTTAAAACACACACTTATGAAGCTGAAACATAATATTTTTCTGGACACACATCAGCATCGTCCACCTGCCACCAGCTTTTTTACACGACTTCAGAATGAGACACTCGATGACTCGTTCCTCTGCAGACACAGATGGGGCTCCAAATAAAGAACCGAGTTGTTTCTGGACACATTCAAATGGCGTTTGGCATCCCACAGCTTGTCACTGATTCAACGCAGTAGTAAATTAATATTACTACACTCACTTGCTGCTCAGAGCTGCACAGTCATCTACTAGTAATGGTAAAACCGAGCCTTCGTGAACCCAAAAACGTGAGTATAAATCAGTTCTTCAGAAAAAGAAATATTGATATAGTCATCATTCACAACACTGGCTTCTCATACAGTCATGTGCCATGCAACAACAAAAAAAGGCTTAATGTTTATTTACCAAATTTAAGTTGGTGTTATTGGTGTCTTCTTCAGGCATGGGCAGGAACACAGCCAAAGCGACACAGTTTGCAAAAATGGTCAATAAGATAATGATCTCAAAGGTCCTGGAAAGGGAAGCTCAGGATCATAACAACAACAACAAACAACAGCAAAATTCCCAGCAAGCGCCCCCCCCCATTAACATTTACTATCTTACAATGTTAATGGGTGACAGTGGGAGGGTGACTTAAACTTTCACAAGGATAAAAAGGTCAGTTTATTTATCTGACCAATTTATTTTACGTTTGTGATTCAGTGTAAAAAATCCAACTCAAAACAGCTCTGTTAGCACTGACTAGTGCCTTTAAATGCTGCCTGAAACATCATCCCTGAAACAGCCCCCCTGGGTAGACGGCAAAGTGTTCCACTTTAATATAATGTTGCCTGCTGTGCTGCTTCATTCTCGCCCATAGGGGGCTCACAGTGAGAATTCCCCTGCCAGGTCAGCATCATGTCTCAGTGTGATGCCATGGGACAGCTGCAGAGCCCAAGAATATGACCAAACCATTTGAACACAGACTGCTAACCAGGAAAGAAAGAAAGAAAGAAAAAAGTGGCTCCTCTATGAAATTGTTTTTAATTTTTGAGATCCGTGTATGAGGATAGATTTTTTTAAGCCTTCAGACTTTTAGTAATTTTCCATAATTTAGCTCTCTATACAGCACCCAAGCCCTGTGTTACCAAACCACATACCAATGTGATTAAACTATGGCGGTGGAATGACTTATGACGTGGTCCAACATACCGGAATGAAATGTCAAGTAGAGCAGATCTTTACACATCACGTTTTAAAATGCGGTCACTGTTAAACTCGAAGTCGAAGTATTTGCATTTAAGCGCTGTGAACAAAAGGTTCCTATCACTGGACTGGTATGATGATAACTCATTCCAGTCTGGATCCAGGAATGGACATGAGGCTAAAAGCAGAAAACTCTCTACAGGGGCCACAGGTGCTATCAAAAGCCCATGTTGTGCTCTTTCATCTTCTCCTTGGATGCTGAGATGACTATTTGGACATTAAAAAAAACACGGAGCGAGTTGTTAATTGTTTTTTTGCCTCATGGTTTTGTCAGGTGATCTCAGATTAACACCAGGTGAAACTCCACGGGCTGCAAACTTGACTTTGATACAGATCAGAAACATTACAAAAGTCTTAACACTTCAGGGATCATCTCATCACACATTTGGAAGAGACCTGGCTTGAGCATGCTGACCACAGGTGAACAAGGCTATTAATTTACTGCCCTGCTGTCAGTATTTTTAAACCGGGGCTCCGTGCTGCGCTGACTGTATAATGCCTTGATATCCTTGAATTTCAATGAACTATTTAAGCTGAAATCTCCTCTAAAATACAAACACAGTTGTCTGAGGCGTGTGTCGGTGTGACTGAAAGATCTAAAGGATACTTCCACTCCACTATGTTGATGCAGGCCTTGCGGAAGGGATTTTTGAGGTTGAACATGAAGAGAGATCTCGCGGGTCGAGGGTTTCCTCCAGTGGCCTGTAGTTTCTTAAGCTTCTCCCTCTGCTTCCTCTTCAACTCCTCTTCATTCATGATGATCGGCTTGGCCGCTTCTGTGTTGGACGCCATCTTGATGCCTTCACCTTAGACACGCTCCAAATTCCTGTGAAACTTAACGTTTATTGTAAAATCCCAAACTCAGGTCCAGTATGTCTCCAATTTGTGAAAGCAGATCCTGCGCAGTCGACTCCGGCACCCTCTCTCCCCTTTTCTTCTCCTCCTCCTCGCTCCTTTGTCGGTCTCACCCGGCAGAGCCACAGGCCTCTCTGCCTGGCTGAGGGCCTCTGACAGAATAAGCCCACCACGTCCAGGAAAAGTAGCAGGAGCCCAGAGTGACTGGAGGAGCAGTTGGCCTCGGTATAGTTTAAATTTAGATTATGAACCACCAGCAGGCCATGCTTGGGGATGATTATAAGGGTAGAGTGTGTGTGTGTGTGGGGGGGGTGTCTTTGTGTGATTTTGTTTGTGTGTGGTTTACTTTACTGTCAATCTTTTATTTACACAGACATGTAATACATGTTTTTGAATACACTATAATGCAGCTTTATGAATTTGTAAATAATAACTGAAGGCTGATATTTAAACAGATAATGAACAATAACACTGTCCATAAGTACAGCCTGACCGCTGTAAGCGCCTCACATTAAACAATAAAAACTTTGTTTGCATACAGCCCATTATGGTGCGTTACAGAGTGTTCATTGATTGTGGGGTTTGTGTAAATGATAAATCAGGGTTGGTTGTTTGTGACAGATCTAAAAAGAAAACTCTGCAAAATGATCAACTGCAAAACTTTATCAGAATAATATTTAACACTGAATGATGGACTCTGAAAAAATACTAACATTCACTGTGACCAAATTATTTAGTGTTAATGTTCATAACTAAACAATTTAAATGAAAGTCAATCAACCGACTTATCACCAATTCCTAAAACAGTCGATAGAAGCAGTGCCGTTTTGAAATGTGTAATTCCCAAACCAGGGATTTTATAGTGACACATTTCAAAACACCTTTTCAAACTGGCAACATGATCTTGAACATGCCACAGGTGACTGTGTTCTCAGCAGCTGAACACTGTGAGACTTTCTTCAAGCACTACAGACCGCTGCAAGAACACCGCGCACTTACTGTGTACTTTGTCGCCCTCTAGCGCCATTAACAGGAACAGCAAATCTGATAGGAGGAAAGTAACGGAAGGAGAAAGAAATCCCAAAACCTTTTTTAGAGGAATTTTCTTTTATTACTTCACATCGAGCTAAACATATGCTTCTATAGCACAATTAGGCCAGATATGCATATAAAACACTGAAAGCAGGGATAGGAAACTATATTAACAAATCAACTAATCAAAAATCAATAAAAAAAAACAAATTAGAAACCAATAAACTTCAGTTCATACTGTGTATGAGATACAGTAATGTGAGTCAGTGTGCCTGTTTTTGCTTTACTAATAATTTCCCAACTGGGAGCTTCAGTAATAGGATGCGAGCAGGAATTCACTGACAGATAATGATGCACACAAGGCCCTCTCAAAGCCACGAAGCATCTGGACTGTGCCACACTGAACCACATTATCATCAGCTTTAGTGGTTTAGGGTGTTCTCCTGTGATTTTTCTGAGAGTCCCTTTAAAGCGCTGCTAAATGCCTCCTTTTGTTTTTCTCTCTTTGCATGAAAAGAGTGTTACGTCATATTGTGCTGCAGAAAAAACAAAGACACAGATGTGGTGCTGGGTTTACATCACCACATAGATTTTACGATAAGGTTCAGTCAGAAAATTAAAAAATAAAATTAATACCAATGCAAGCACTAGATAATAATGGGTGAAATTTCTTAGTTGACCTTGCCGTTTGTTATTTTTTAGAAAGCTGTAAAGTTAGGAGAAACTCAACCTCCCACACAAAGAGAGAGACAGAAAAGGCGCAGACTGGGGCGCTGCTCAAACGTGAATATACACAGTCCAAAATTAACAATCATACATTAAATGCATCCAGATTTAAATACCAATAAATAACTAGTGCCAAAACAATAGCAACAGCATTGCAACTGTATAGACTGAGTAGTCCAAATTAACTTAGCTTATTCTATCTGAGATCACATAAATTATGCTAGAAGGAAAAAAAAAAAAGTATAAATATTAACACACAATAAGCTGAAATGCTTTTGACAGCCAGTGCAAAATGGGAAACATTATTTTATTAACACATTCAAAGCTGCACTGATGTGCAATTTGCTGAAAATGCTAAGATGACATTAGGTCATCAGGAGTGCTTCAAGCATCAGTTTTCTTTAAACTGCAGCTTTGCCTGTCTAAAGCTTTTACATCTAGTAAATAAAGCAAGTTTAAACATTGTCGTGTTAGATGTGCTATGTTTAAATATTAATTTGGCAGATGCGGTGCACAGCAATGACAAAGAGGTTTTGTGATAGTGCCGCTGATGTAATGGCAGACGACCCAAGAAGGTTACGTACTCTAAACTTGGTGTTAAGGCCAGCCTTAAAGTTTAACTTAACAACTTGTGGCGGTCAAAGACCGTTTTGCGCTGCTCCTGGACCTGCTTTTTCCAGCGCTGCTGGGCTCCCTCAACCCGCTCCAGCACCGTGTTTCCTCTGGCCTGGCTGCTGCTCTCTGCCTGCGGACGCATCTCCTAAACAAACCAGAAATAGTTTGAAATCAAGAACTTCAAACTCCACAGAAATCAAATAAATGCACTGGCGTGTGCATGGATGCTGTGTTTTTGAATGGTTACCTCAGAGTCTTCCTCATTGTGCAGCGGCTGGGTGTACGGGTCATGCTTGCGGATAAGAGGATCAACCAGGAGCAGGAAGAGCATGTAGAGCAGCAGGGCGCCCACAACCGACAGGTAAATGATGATGGTCACCTGTGAGCAAGAGTAACTCACTGAATCCAACATATAACCTTTGCAAACTATTCTTACAACTCATTTCTTTAAAAAAAAAAAAAAAAAAACCCATAAACTACAGAGGCTTTGCAATATTTTCAACGACTCATTTTATGTGACAAACAATCACAACGAACCCGCTTTGCTTGGGAATAAAAGCTGGGTGACATCCCATAGAAAGCCAGTTGTACCTTAATTGTGTTGCTGCTTCGTTCTTCATACTTGCACTCACACAGCAGACAGTAGGCTTCCACATCATGGCCAGGAACAGGCATGGGCTCCACTACATGCAGGCAGTTACTGTGAAACACATGAAAACGTTTGTCAGCAGCAGCGCAGAGAAAGAGTAACACCTTTTCTTGAAAAATCCATGACTGAAAGTCTAAATGAAATATTTATATCTTACCAATCTTTCTGGGAGAAATTTCTGTTATAGATGTGACCGGTGATGTTTCTGTAGGGCGGGCAGATGCATTTGCAGCGGACATCCTCAAAGCTCTGCAAGAATTAAGGAACTTTTGTGAAAGTGGTCCCAATTTCAGCCCGTCTTTCTCCTACAGCACCACTTTGAAGTATTTAACTGCTGTTAAACAGTGCAAGACGTTTTTAAACACCGCTTTCTCAAACATCCTATTTTTCTTTTTGGATGCTTATAGAATTTTAATTTGGAAACAGACACAAAATTATTTCACAAAAGCCAAAAACTACCAGAGCCAAAATCATTAGCCTATGATACCAACAGTCTGCAATGAGTCTCACACACACCTCCTGAGTGATCCCAGGACAATTTCTCAAGTGCCTCCAAATTCGATGGTCTTCTGGAGGCAGTTCTTCACAGGAGTTGTGTATGTTTTGTATGTTTATCATGTTGGAAAACAAAGTGACACCCAGACCCAGTTTTTCTGCTGATAGCTTGAGGTTTTCTTTCAAAATCTTTATATATCCATCTTTCATGATTCCTTCTACCTTAATGAGATTCGCAGTGAGCTGTCCACGTTTACCTTTTTTCTCCAAAGACAAGTAACATCTTCGTGGAGAAATGGCTCTAGTTTTGTCTCATCTGACCAAAGGACACACTTTCTATGCACACTCATTCTCCAGGTTGACCTCGGCATACTTCAGTCTGCTTTGCAAGTGTCTCTTCTGCAGAAATGGAGTTTGTCTTAGTCTGCAACCTCGCAGTGTATTCCTACTTCTCGTTGATTGTCTTCTTTGAGACTACAATTCCCAACTTGGCTAAGTTATTCACGAGTGGCCTGGCAGTGGATCTGGGGTATTAGGACACATCTCTCACTAGTTTTCTTTCCAGACTCTTTGAAATCTTTCAGAGGGCTAACAATATTGACCCTAATAATGTTTTTTTCCCTCCAAATAACTCTGTTTCTGTGCGCAAATAAAACTGATTTATGCTCTCTAAAAAAAAATTATTATGTTTAGAAATGCTTTGTTGTTTAGTTAAAAAAGCACTTGGGAATTTTTAAACAAAAACTTTAATCCACATAAACTAATGTAAGACTAACATAAACAGGAATCCTTTAAGTAGGTGGAATTGCATAATTCTGCTGACAATATCGCCCTTGAACCATTAACTTACATTTCCTTAGATTAGATTAGAAGATACTTTATTGATCCCCTAAGGGAAATTCTTGAACTTGAAATTATTAAACTATATAGCCTTTTCACTGAATAAAACTGAGCACAGTTTACTGAAAATCTTCCCATAAACGAAGCAATACTTGATGACTTGATTTAATCCACAAACACAGATCCTGCCAGCACTGAGTCTCTGTGTACCAGCAGGTCTTTTACCTTAGCTCGAGCAAAAACGACAACATCCAGCAGAAACACGGTCACCACTGCGGCTGCAGCAAACATCCGGGATCTTCCCCAACCACACATTTCCCCAAAGGCAAAACAACTGGCACGACGAGTGAAGGATCACCAGCAAGGCTCTGTCAAAATATAGCAGTTAGCTAGCACGGCAAGGCAAGAAATCCACGACACGAAATGTTGCTACACGTCAAAAGTGAAGGTGAAACAAAGCTAGCAACGCGGTAACTTACGCTGTGAGAGTGAGTAAAACGTCTGTTTCTGCTTTGCATTCAGGTTGAAAGTGTGCTCTCACTTTGTTTAGTGCAAAGATCGCCAAATGAATTTTGTTCTTCCTTATTCCGGACTGTCGTCACACATGACGAAAACAATATGATAGCAAACTTGCAGAGACAGCGCCACCTCCTGGACAAAATAAGAAGTAAAACAAAAATCAGCAAGAATTCATATCTATCAAGCGTGTTACATTATAATCACTTACTGTCCCTCTTTTTGTGGGATTGCACAGCACCCCCCCACTCACACACACACACTCACACACACACACACACATTTATATATATATATTTTTAGACAATGTCTCACATTTTGACTGGTTCTGCAGGACATGCGCTTGTCTAAAGTCTGGCTTTTACCCGTTGCATACGAAGGGAAGATTTTTTTTTTATTATAGTCAGAAAAAGGAAAAAGGTCAGACTGTCTGATGTCGTACTCATCAAAGAAAGTTACCAAAAAAAAGTCACAAGCTTTGCAGATTTTATTGAATATGATGGAAGCTACCACAAAGAAAAAGTAGAGGCAGCATGTTTAGGACAAACATGCTGCCTCTCCCACACATGTGTGGGTTGTGTGGGTTTGTTTGTTTTTTTTGTTTTATTTTCAGCTTTTTATTACAGCTAGAAGGTCCTGGGTTTGAATCCAGTCTGGGGCCTTTATGAGTGGAGTTTGCATGGGGATCGGTCCGGGTACTCAAGCTTCCTCACACAGTCCAAAGATATGCATGGAGTTCACTGGTGATTCTAATCTGCCCGTAGGTATTAACGTTTTTCTAACTCTATGTGCTACACGCTGGCAACTAAGGTGTACCAGGTGTACTCTGCCCAATGACAGCTGAGATAGGCTCCAGCTCCTCTCTCAGTGGAGGACAGTATGGTGTGAAATGACACAGTATATGTGTGCCATGAATGAATGAAAATAGCTAAAATTGTCAGATATGGCTAAAAAATGTATGCTGAACTGGGCACACAGAAACCGAAAAACCTTTACTAGACAGAAAAGCAGTTTAAGTAAAAGTGAAATAAAAATGAATATGGGAGTATATAAAGACTATTGCATTGACCATAAGAACAAACTTAGTCCTCCCTCTTTACTGTATTTACTTTGCAAGAGAGCTGAAATAACAATCCAGGAACTTGCACAGTTTACTGTATTTTTGAGTCTTTGCTCCCAGCATTGTTGATGCATCCCATAGACAACGTTCATTCAATTCGTTGGGATCTGGTCAGCCTACTAACTTGCACTCTTTTATTAATTCAATCAAGCCATTACTTGTCTGTGGATTATTGCACATGTTAGTCCTCAGTGCTAATTGATTTCCTTTTTTTTTTTTTTTAAACATTTGTTGTAGTGAGTGGAATTGTGAAACTACAAGGCTTGGACCAGAGGTTTGCCTTCAACAGCTTAAACAACATTTGCAATTTTTATCAGAATAATAGGCAAACAAGCACTGTGGACTCCAAACTGCTTATCCATCTTTGCTGTTGTCTTATCAAACATTAGTGATGTGCATTAAAGTGTGTCATAGCTGAAGCTGTATATATACAGAGCTCAGATTTCCAGAACTGCAGATTTTAGAATAAGCAATTCAACACATGAAACGTTTAAATGTTGACCACCTACAACATTAAAATAATGCTTAAATATTAATGTGTCACTTTTAAAAATTAGATATATCAATAATGCATAATTCCAAAATAACAATCTTATGTATAACGTACATGACGCAGGCCTTTATTTGTAACATTAATGTTTTTTGTAATGACCTTGATTATTTGTAAATAATCAAGAATATTTTATATTGTTTCCGTCAACACTGCTATTGTGTCAAATCCGGTCTCCCTTTTGAAATTTGAAATATGAGTCTTAGCCTCTTGACCCAATCAATACTCCTATTTCCTGGTAATCCTGCTTTCACATCTCTCTGTATAGTAAGCTACTCATACCTTTAATAAGCCACAGAAATCAATGACTCACAAATTCTGCCTGAACCTCTTGAGCTTTCGGTCATATAGATCAATCGAGACCGTGGTTGTTTCTCTAATAAGCCACGATATCAGTGTTGAACAACAGAGCACCGTCTGTGTGTAAACACAATTGTTCATGTGACCTGTGATTCAACCACTTAAATCAGCTGCAACGCTGCCAAGAACTTGTTTATTCTATATATAGTATGGAGATTTGGAGTGCTGAGATTTCAGTTTCACAAAGGATGTGAACTCAGCCAGTTTATGTCTGTCTACAAGGTTGTTGTTGTTGAGCTATTACTATGCCTAAAAAATATGAGTGATGGGACACTTAATCATGTGAAAAATGTACACAGATCACAGAAGAAATCATTGCAATCCATATTTGTACTCATTTTTTTTAAAATGTACGACCGAGCACCATTTCTTCCTTTAAGTGTGTTTTGGTTTTTAATTTGTTCCTCAATTGATTACTTCATGAACTTATGCATGTACTTCATCATTCGTGTAATGATCTCCGTCATAATTCGACTTATAAACGCTTTAGATGGTCATTTGTGTGAGCTCTCTATAATATATTTCATTCTCTCACTTCTGTCATTGTAAGCCACTTAGTTCTCATCTTCTCTGATGCATGGCTGCCCTTTAATCCCCAGGCCAATTACAGCATAAATGACACTGACCAGAGCCTAGTGCCAGGTCTCATTATCAGTTCAGATTCTTCAGAAAAAGAAAGAGGATTCAGTTCTTCTTTGGGTAGACTTGGCAAAAATTATTCATTTAGGAAAGAAAAATAATTCTAGTTGTTTGTGTAAAGTGGTTTATTACCACTAAACTAAAAAAAAAAGCACTGTAATTGATGCAGACAGACACAAATATTTTGACAAAGTCTTTAGCCAGTGAACTTCGAACGCAGCCTGACTATAAAACAGCAAAGGGATATGATCCATAATGGAAACACTGCGGAGAAATTCAACTCATACACAACATCAGAGGGTGTCAAGTTCTCTTACTTGTCAAGGTACCTGAAAGTATCGACTGAATCACATTATTCAAAGCATTCATTTTCCAGGGACCTGAAAGCATCAGGCATTTTGCCCACTAGGAGATGCTATAAGGCCCAAGGCAAAGCAAACTCAATCTCAACCAGCAGACGTTAGTCAAAGCAGACTTTGGATCGATAGAGCGATGTAGATACGATCTAGGGCATATCAAATAAAACAAGAGAAAATATATTGTGAATTTCAAAGATAGAGCTACATAAAACCAATTAATTATTAGCTAAACAGCTACAGCAGCGCTGTAGATAAATACCTACCTTTTATGACTCACCTATAGGATGCTACAGGTTTTTGTCCTTAATCTAGCATTTTCACTACACCCCTCAACCTTTCAGTATGTTTCTTTTTGACCTTTATCACATCATCTGCAGAGTCTTTTTGCCCTCCTCTGTATCATGCTTTTGGAGAGAACACTGTTTGAATAACAAGACTATCTCTGAAGCGATATCTCTCCTCTCCTCTCCACTGAGGTGATGCATTGTGGGCAGTAGGACTATTCTAATGGACACACGTGGTAATTACAGTAGTGGGAGGTAGCAGACAGTGGTGATCCAGGGACAGCGCAAAACTATAAATCACAACTCCTGGTTCCGCCCTCCTGAGCGTAGCCGATCACACTCAACCAAAAAGCAATTCTGCCAACATGTGTTTGCACATTTGTCTTCATCAGCCACTGGCTTGTTTTGGGCCCCTGCAATTGAATTTTTCTTTCCCGTGGTAATCAAACAAGGACTACTTCTTAAGTATTTCACTCAAAGTCCCCTGCTTTAGGTCTAAATATTAACCACACTTGTGTACCATTTAATAAACTTGTCAATTTTTGTGTTGAGTTCGATCATTTGGAAATTACAGGAAAAAAATCAATTATTGATTAAATTGCTAGATGTTTAAAAATGTGTGATCTTCAGTCAAAGATAGAAGATGAAAATCGCCTGTTATCAGTTTCAGTGATGTTGGCTTTTTGGAGGTAGCGTGAGATGCTTGCTAGAGAAATGCTGATACCAAAAGAGGTGGCAATAGCAAAGGTGTTAGAGCAGTAAGCAGTGATGGTGACTCACAGTACAGTGTGTGTCCTGCTCTGCTTTATCTGTACGGACAGCTGCCTGTCAGCCAGCTGAGCCCATGCAGGGGGAAAGGTGTCTGCTGAGGAGCCGGTGTCAGCAAGGTGAGAGCCGAGCCCGGCTACGCTGAGCTGAGCTGAAATGGATGCAGAGGAGGGAGTGTCTCCTGCCTCTGAGGGATGCCGATTTTCAGCAAGGAAACAGAGACTGCTGGAGCAGGAAACTCAGCCAGACAGAACATGAAAGCCAAGAGCGGCCATGACACATGATGGACACAAACGGAGGACGGGAAACCGTCCCCACACCCACCCGCCCACCACTCGCTATTCCTCTCCTTTAGCATTGCTGCACCCCTGAAGAAGGAGAAAAGAGAAACGTGGCGACGATGCTTGAATTGCAGTGGCTCTCGGTTGAACTCTGCCCCCGTGTAATGTGTTGTCTTTGATGTTGCACAAGATGTTAGAGCGACGCAAGGAAACTTCAAAGAGAGCTTCATAGGCCAATTGTAGAATTGGTCAAAAAAATAAATAAAACAGCAAGCTGCCAGAAATCCACACGCATCTTTCAAGGGAGACCAGGGGTCAGGCACGAAGACAGCTGAAAACAATAGCAAGAAATGAAAGGTGACATGGATTGAAAGGTAGATAAATAGCTGCAGGGGAGGAAGGAAGTTTGTTGTTGGTATATAAGGATGCAATGTAGGTTGTAGTCTTGGAAAAACAGCCTGCTGGTTTAACAAATACAGGCAGGCCGGTCAATAAACTGTCAGCTATTAATGTCTACATTAAGTGACAAGGCCCCCCAGACTGATTTATAGAGCCAGTGATGCATAGAATCCTTACAGAAAGAAATATTAGGCACCTGGCCAATCAAGTCAGTGAGCAAAACACAACACACACATGCCAGTCTTCAAAAAGCAGTGGCTCTTCTTTCTGTGTCAGTTCTCTCAAAACAGAAGGAGGAAGGTAAACAGTCAAAAGTCACCAAGAGCGTTTTTTTCCCCGACAAAGCAATTCCATGATCAGAAAATTTTGTCAGCTCTAATCCTTTGGAAGGAGACTCCACTCTGTCCAAAGGGTAGGGACACAGGTCTCTATGTGATACGTTTTCCCTAATGAGGTGATACAGACATTGCCACACCCTTATTCCATCTCCTTGTGTCATTCTGTGATCACCTGCCCCAGCTGCAGGCCACATCTGGAGGCATGATGGATTTCATCCACAGGGGCCTCGTTCGCCAAATGTCACTGTGAGTCATCTTCCTTTGTTTCAGCATTTGTTGCAATCTGACCTGGCAGGTCAGTGGTGTGCCACGTTGGACTGCCACTGATACTTTCACATACACAAACAAAACTATTCTCGAGACATAAACGATATAAAGTAAAAATGTCTATACACGCGGTATGGTTGAACAGCAGTTAACTATATTTGTTTGGTGCTTTCTGCCCGGAACAAATCAGACGTAAACCCTGTGATATAACATCAAACTTGTCATCTCACAGCTTCAGAAATCAATAGAGCCCCACATTCTACCACTAATCTCAACACACATGGAGCAAGCTCTGGATGACTGGTCCAGAGACGGCGGCAAGAGAAGAGCAAGGGGAGTAAAGGAATAAGGTAAGATGGAGAAAGGCGACAGTAAGGAAAAAAAGAGACATGAGCTGAGTAATTCACATTTAAAGCTACCGTATATCTTCCAATTGTAGCCCGGACGTTTATTCAAAAAATTATCCGGCCGGCGTGGCGTTTAAAAGAGACCGGTGGTTATTGGAAGATATACGGTATGTATGTTAAGTGTCTGCACATTGTTGAGCACATAGTTCTCTTTAATTTGCCCCAGATTATATTAGTGTAGACTGATTTTTTTTTTTAGAATTTCTGCTTTCACACAAGTACAGTGGATGCATATTGGAGTTTGAGGTTTAACATAACATGTCTTTACAGAAACGCTTCTCTCAGTGATCCACACAACTCACTCTTGTAGAAGAAACATTTTATATTGTGAAGCCATTTGACAGCGAGGTCTGCAGCTATAATCTAAAGTGACAGAAGTACATAACAGGTGTTTTAGTGTAACTTTTCAGTGTCAAACTACATACAAAAATAAAATTCATTCAACTTCACTGTTGGAAATATCGGATGGTGTAAGATCAGTGTAGGAAATGACAGAAATCTATTAAATATTCAAAAATCGGAAAGTGATGTAATGTGTTTCTTCATAATCCAGTGTTTGATAAGCTGTTAAAAATATAAATAAAATCAGAATACAAGGATTCACAAATCTCACAAACCCATAGAAAACATATCAAATGTTTAAACTGAGAAACGTACCAGTTTAAGAATGATACAACAAAGAAGACCAAGCACTGTCGAGCAGCTAGGATCCTAATCAGGCAGGAATGGGGCACCGTTACTCTGTCAACATCCAGCAGCTGCTCTCATCAATTCCCAGATGTTTATGGGCTGTTGTTAAAAGAAGAAAGGATGATACACAGTGGCAAACATGACCCTGTCCCAACTTTTTAGAGATACGTTACTGCCGTCAAATTGAAAATGAGCTAATATTTTTTGTGAAATAGTAAAATGTCTAAACACTTGGTACACTTTCTATGTTCTACTGTGAATAATATATGCAGATCATTGAATTCTGTTTTTATTCACATTTTACGCTGCATCTGCACATTTTCAGAACTGGTTTTGTGACTTAAATGTAGACATTTAGGATGAGACTCCAGGTGTCTGTTAGGTTTGTAAAGGTCCAGAAGTTCAGTAAGCTCACCCATTTCTAGTTCCTCACTCCCATATTTTTTGTTGTTGTTTTAGCATCAGACCCAGTGTTGTGTCTTTTTTTTTTTAAATTCTGTTTATCAAGCACTATAGGATTTATACAATTTCACATGTGCACTAGCGCACTTACAAGTGAGACCTGAAAAATAGATTCTCATGTGCAGAATTGATTGAGTGAGACTTAGTTTGCAGTCAGTAAAGAAAAGAGCTCTACATCCCAAATTTCCTTAATGGGATTCCTTAGTATAAAGCATAAAATTATTGTTTTTAGTGTTATTTTTTAACTTCCTTATGTGAAATTGAGTTATCCCACCCTATTTAACAGTTGCTGTCATATCTCATTTCCTTTCTGGTCTTTATAGACTTCATCGCAGGCCCTCTTTTAATGGAGGAGTAGAGAGACTGTTTACCAGACGTGAGGAAAACAGAAAACAGGGATGGTGAAAAGACAAGGGAAACGGGGTAAGCGAGAGGTGGAGGTTTATAGAGTGAGAGAGAAACTGAGAAAGAAAAGAGAAAAGACAGAGAACCAGGAGGAGGTGGGGTTAGAGGGAGACGCTCCACTGCCTGCCTGACAAACACAGGGTCCCTCCAGAGTCAGGCAGATGAGAAGGAGAGGAGGAGAAAGGGAGAGGGGTGAGAGAAAAGGAGGGGAGTTTGATGTGGGCAGTCAAGCCCACCACCCACCAGCAGCCTTCCTCTCATTCTCCACAACTCC